>JADBJO010000382.1:0-17500 GCA_016801955.1 Conus betulinus
TGATGACGACCACGACGACGACGACGATGATGATGATGATGGTGATGATGATGATGATGACGTCGACGATGAGGACGACCACGACGACAACGGGACGACGACGACAACGACGACGACGACGATGATGATGATGAGATGATGATGATGATGATGATGATGATGATGTTAAAACAACAGAAGCACCCACAGAAACTTTGGTGTGTCGGTTCTTAACTCCATTCCTCCTATCCTCACAGGATAACAGAACGATGACAATAATAATGACTTAATGATAATGACTCATATCATAACTTCGGGTGAAGGTTCCCAGGGCTTGGCTCCTCCTATCCCTGCAACATAACAAGGAAGACAATGAAAACATAACAACAATCATGATGATAATGACAACGACGCGTAATGTATTCAGAATAACTGTATGCAGCGGTTCCTTAAACCTCGCTCCTCGTATCTCCACAAGATAGCAACATTGATGAAAACAACGATGACGACGACGACGACGACGACGATGACGACGACGACGACGATGACGACGATGACGACGACGACGATGACGACGACGACGATGACGACGACGACGACGATGACGACGATGAATAAGATAATGATGATAATAATGGTGATGATGGTGATGATGATGACGACGACGACGACGGCGAAAAATGATGATGATGATGATGATGATGATGATGATGATGATGATGACGACGACGAGAATGATGACGATGATAATGATGACGACGACGACGACGATGATGATGATGATGATGATAACGATAGCGCCTGCTGTTATGATGATGATGATAATGATGGTAAATGATTATGACGATAATGATGATAATGAAGATGATAAAGAAAACGCCTGCTGTGCTCGGGATAAACTTTTGAAAGCAGGTTTCGCCGGCCCCCACACCATGAGGAGAAGGATGACACCGATCATGAAGCTTGCTGTACGCGCCGAGTAACTGCGGGTGGAAGGTCTTTAAACAACGCTCTTCCTGCTCCCACGACATAACAAAGAATAGTAATCATGATGATGATGATGATGATGATGATGACGATGATGATGACGATGATGATGATGACGATGATGATGATGATGATGATGATGATGACGACGATGATGATGACGACGATGATGATGATGATGATGATGATGATGGTGATGATGATGATGATGATGATGATGATGATGACGATGACGATGACTGTTGTACCCAGGGTGACTTTGGGTGGAGTTTTCTCAGTCTTCGCTCCTTGTGCCTCCACAAGATAATTCAGATATGTAATGATGATAACGACAAGAACAGCTACAACAACACCATTACAACAACAACAGCAACAGCAACAACAACAACAACAACAGCAACAGCTACCACTACGACAACTACTACTAGCACAACTGCCACTGCCACTACTGCTGCTGCTACTATTACTACTAGTACTATTGCCATTACTACTACTGGTTATAATAATGATGATGATGATGATGATGATAATAACAACAATGACAATAGCATTGATAGTAGTAGTAATAATGATAATGATAATAAAAATAATAAAAGTAGTAGAAGTCACACACACACACACACACACACACACACACACACACAGAGTAATCTCACCACGCGTTCCCAGATTTCCTGAACTTCCAATCGTGAAATCTGGGAACGTGTTCCCAGATATCACGGTAATCTGGGAACGCGTGCGAAAAAAAAAAAAAAGAAAAATGACAAGAAGGCCAAAGATCTCAACTGCACCTAAATAAATTGTTTCTACCTTATCTCGAAAATCCATTCTTTTTTCGTCTTCTTTCTGCCCTTCTGAACTCTGAAAGACCACGTTCCGAGATATCACGGGCCTTCCCAGATATCACAGTACATTTTGGGAACGCGTTCCCCCCCCCAAAAAAAACTCTGTGTGATATCGGGAAGGCTTCCCAGATATCACGTTCCCAGATTTCACGCGACACCGGGTCACACTGAGCGAAGGTGAGGATGCAAAGAAAGAAAGACGGAAGAAAGAAATGGGGAAAAAATGTGAAGAAGGAAAAGAGCGAGAGAAGAAGCGAACTGATTTCAATGAGAGAAGAAGCGAACGGATTGCTTCCCCCTGGACGGCCTGCATGTAACTACTATAGCAGAATGAGGTTAAATTGCGTCAAGTTTGGTATGCAAAAAAAAAAAAAAAAAAAAAAAAAGGGATAGAAGAAGGAGGCAAGAAAAAAGAAACGTGAGAGGAAAGAAGAAACGAGAGAATGAGGGAAGAAATGAACAGAGTTCTCTCCCCAGGGCCGTTTTGTACGTAGCAGTTAGAGCAGGAGTCGTGCGCAGAGTCACGTTAGACTGAGCGAACGAAGCAATGATGGACGGACGGAAAGAAAGACTGAAGGTGGGAGGGAAGGGAGAAACGAAGGAAGGAACGAAGGGAAGAATGACAGAAGGAAAGAAGGAAATGGACGCCCCCCCCCCACACACACACACCTCCAATAGGTTTGATCAAAAGGGATCTATACAGACCAACCGCCGTGGCGAAGTGGTTAGCGTCGCAGAATCCCGGCTAGGAGGTCAGGGGTTCGATTCCCATCAGGGTCATGTGGGATTTTTCTGCCCCGGCCGGCTCCTACGCAGAATTGAGTTTGCTACGGGCACAGTTGGGAAGACAGGGCCACACAGTCGAGTTTCATCCAAATTTTCTAACCTACACTGCAGATGACTGTATCTCACGGGCCTTGTTGACGCCGAGATGTAGTATGAAACGAAGCGTAGAGTACAGCCCTGTCATGCAGTCTCAGACCGGAATGGAAATCCGTAGCATCATCTTCATCATCCTCATTCTCACCAATCAGCATAAAAAAGTCTCAAATTTTGTAGCACTTCATGCCCTGCTCTCATGGGGACCTAAGTATCGATGTCCTCTCTCCACGTCTGTGGTCTTGGTTTGATTCCGTTGGGGTCACCGGTATCGGCGAATCCATGGGGACTGTGGTTGGACGGACCTGGTGGCGCCCTCCGGAGGGACAGCTCACTCACGCCGGCGTCTAAGCAACTGCGCCGCCTGGTCCTCAGCCCTCGGGGGGACAGCTCACTCACGCCGGCTCGTCTAAGCAACTATTGTCATCATTAGGGGGCTTAGTAGGTGTGTCCTGAATATGTTGGGATCAGAACAGGCGCCACTGAACACCACCCGAAGTGACTCGGCAGCAGTGCGGTGTCTCCTCCGATGGGTTGCCTCTTGACGACATCGACTACTTCCTGTGGGTTGCCGGTGCTGGGGCTGCAGCGGGACTGATAGGGCTGTGGCTGAAGATAAGGAATGACCGCTTTCCCCCACAGCTGCAGGTCCACTAGAACAGGAGTGAGCACAGAGTAAGTTACATTGAGCCATGGAAGGAAGGGAAAAAAACCGCTTGTCTGTGGAAACTGGAGTCTGAGCCTACACAGGGTTAGACTGAGCCAAGGAAGGAAGGGGAAAAGAAGGGAGAAGAGAAGTAAGAAAGGAAGAAATGAGGGAGAAAGGAAAGAAGGAATAAAGAAAGGGGTGAGGGAAGAAAGGAAGGCGTACGTGTGTGTTTATGTATGTTGTGTGTGTGTGTGTGTGTGTGTGTGTGTGTGTGTGTGTGTGTGTGTGTGTGTGTGTGTGTGTGTGTGTGTGAAACGCGCCCGAGTGCGTAGGTGTGCGCGCGTGCATGCGTGTGTGTGCATGTGTGTGTGTGTGTGTGTGTGTGTGTGTGTGTGTGTGTGTGTGTGTGTGTGTGTGTGTGTGTGTGTGTGTGAAACGTGCGCGTGCGTGCGTGCGTGTGTGTGTGTGTGTGTGTGTGTGTGTGTGTGTGTGTGTGTGTGTGTGTGTGTGTGTGTGACACGCACGTTTAAAGCGATAGAGGGCTCCTTTGTGGGTGTAATAATGGAGGTGGGAATGCCACCAGTGCCGGAAGCTCTGGCACCGTTCTTCCCTGTCCCTCACGTCCAGCCGTAAACATGGGGTCTGTGGGCTCCGGCAGCGGCAGCTGTAACACCGTCAGCAACATCAACAACATCTGAAATACTCGCTCCCTAGCTTGGGACAGTGATAACTGTAGCAACATCAACAACATCTGAAATGTTCGTTCCTTGGCTTGGAATAGCAGGATGTCTAACAACAACAGCAATATCTGATATATCCCTTCCCTGACCTGGGGAGTGGTAACTGTAACAACAACAAATGAAATATTCGTTCCTTAGCTTAGGAGAATGATAACTGTAGCAACATCAACAACATGTAAAATGTTCGTTCCGTAGCTTGGGAGAGTGATAATAATCGTAGCAACATCAACAACATCTGAAATGTTCGTTCCGTAGCTTGGGAGAGTGATAATTGTAGCAACATCAACAACATCTGAAATGTTCGTTCCTTAGCTTGAGAGAGTGATAATTGTAGCACCATCAACAACATCTGAAATGTTCGTTCCTTAGCTTGAGAGAGTGATAATTGTAGCAACATTAACATCTGAAATATTCGGACAATGGTAACTGTACCAACATCAACAACAGTTGAAACAGTCGCTCCCTAGCGTAGGACAGTGGCAACTGCAACAACGTCAACATGTCTGAAATATTCATTCCCTGGTCTTGGGCAGCGGTAACTCTACCAACATCCGAAATGCCGGTTGTCTGGCCTGGAGCCTGCAAATAACAACTGTAACAACATTTCAAATATGATCTCTCCCTGGCTTCAGGCAGTGTTAGTGTAACAGCTCCAATGTCTAAGACCATGTGCGCGCCATATAAGCGCGCCATCATTCCTCCTTTTCATCATTAATTCTTAGTTGCAGTTCTTCTGTGTATTACCTTTTCCAAAGTCAACACCTGGTTTCTGTAGAGCTTGACACGACTGATGTAACCCCGAAAAACTGCCTAGTCTTCCTTCCACCCCACCGATGACGTAAACACTTTCCGTGTCGTCATAGTATACGTCACTAGGGTACCTGTTTAAAAAGAGTAACAAATCTTAGCTGGCAATGCAAAACACGCACACGTTTGCGTGTAATTTGAACGTTCCCTCCCTCCTCCCCCCTCCTTTGTAATTTCACTCGTAATGTGCACGATCTTTTTTATTTTTTTTATTTTTGAAGGTTTCCACAAGATGACAATAAAACGGTTGTGTGCCAACAGATATTCTTCTTATGTAGAGGCCCTTTTTATCTGTTTTGTCTTGTTCACCAGTGATCAGCAGTTAGCAGATTTCCTTTCTACTCTCCTTTATTCGTTTATTTATCTATTTGTTTATGATAATGGCGGTAGACGTAATGGTCATAATAATCAGTATTGCTGATATTTTTCATTATGATTTGCTGTCGTTTTTGTTGCCCCCCCTCCCCCCCCCCCCCCCCCCCCCCCCCCCCCCCCACCCCCCCCCTCCCAGCTCATTCCCACCACCATCCCTCCGCTTCCCCACTCTTGGCTTTCCACCCTCCACACCCTCACCCCTCCCTCCTATCCCCTCCCGCTTCCCCATGCCTTCCTGCAATCGCCCCCCCCCTCCCCCCCCCCCCCCCCCCCAAGTACAAAAGTGCAGTACAAAGAGTACAGAAGTCTACAGTTCAGTGGAAAAAGTACTGCAAGGTGCGGTATGAACAGTACAGTGAGGTACAGCAGTACAAACGCTACAGTGGACTACAGCACAGCGCAAACAGAACCATACGACGCAGTACGAAGAGTACAGTAGAGGTATGGTGCCAACAGTACAACGGGCTGTAGCGCAGGTGCAAATAATACTAAACCGTGCAGTACAAACAGTACAGTAAGGTACAGTGCGAACAGTACAGAAAGCTACACCCCTGTGCAAATAGTACTGTACCCTGCAGTACAAACAGTACAGTAAGTTACAGTGCGAACAGTACAGAAAGCTATTCCACTGTACAAATAGTACTGTACGGCGCAGTACGTACTAGTACAGTACAGCGCAGTACAGTGCAAACAGTACGTGCATTGTGCGGTAGGAACAGCGCGGAAAAAAATGAAGTATAAACAGTACAGCAGGCTACAGTAATGTGCAAACAGTTTTCTACGGAAGAATACGAACAATAACAGTAAAGTGCAGCAGGTTGTAGTACAGAGCTAAACAGTACTTTACGGTGCTGTACGAATGTGCCAGTAAAGGTACAGTACACATAATAAAGTAGGCTACAGCACGGAACAAACGGGACTGTACGGTGTTAGACTACAGTATAGTGCAAACAGTACTGCATACATTTGAAAAATAATCAATAAGGCTCCGCCCCCAAAACTGTAGACAGCCGAATCACAGGACAAAACACGACGCGTTTCGACCTCTTGGTCTTCTTCAGGCAAAATGCACAATACTCACGACAACGGAAATGAATGAGCGATCACTTATCCTCATCCAATTCGGCGCAAGGTGGGCGTTGAATGGGCGCAGGATTCCACGCCCACCTCGCGCGCCGAATTGGATGAAGCGATCGCTCGTTCATTTTCGCTGTCCGGAGTATTGTGTCTCTAGCCTGAAGAAGACCTAAGAGGTCGAAACGCGTCGTTTTTTTTTTTTTTTTGTGATTCGTTTGTCTACGTTTTGTTTGTTTGTTTGTTTGTTTTTTTTGGGGGGGTATAAATCATTTTTCAACTTTGTTCAGTTAACCGGCTGCAGTCGCTTCCCTTTGCAGCTCATACTGTGGAGGTCAGTGCACTGAAGTAAGCTACGATACAACGCTATATAGTGTACAAGCAGTACAATACAGTGATATGCGGAACGGTGCAATGCTGTGTAAAAGAATACAATATACTGCAGTACGATACTGCGTACTATCACAGGTTGTATGACTGGTGTGCGGTGCGAGTGTGTGTGTGTGTGTGTGTGTGTGTGTGCATGTATGTGTGTGTGTGTGTGTGTGTGTGTGTGTGTGTGTGTGTGTGTGTGTGTGTTGGTTGTACGTGCGTGCGGGTGTGTACTTTTGTGGTGTGTGTGTGTGTGTGTGTGTGTGTGTGTGTGTGCGCGCGCGCGCGCGCGCGCGTGCGTGCGTGCGTGCGTGCGCGCGCGCGCGCGCGCGTGAATGAGTAAAGTGATCTGGAAAACAAGGGAAATTTTTCTGCCCCGACCGGCTCTTACCCAGAATTGAGTTTGCTACGGGCTCAGTTGGGAAGACTGGGACCACACAGTCGAGTTTCATCCACTTAATGGTTGCGTTTCTGAGAGTGTTGCTCAAATTTCCTGACCAACACTGCAGGTGTCTGTATCTCTCGGGCCTGGTTGACGCCGGGATATATTATGAAAGGAGCGTAGAGTACAGCCCTGTCATGTAGTCTCAGACCGAAATGGAAATCCGTAGCATCATCTTAATCATCCTCATTCTCATCGATCAGCATTTAAAAAAGATGTCTCAAGTTCTGTGGCCCTTCATGCCCTGCTCTCATGGTGACCTCAGTTTCGATGTCCTCTCCACGTCTGTGGCCTTGGTTTGGTTCCGTCGGGGTCACCGGTATCGGCGGGTCCATGGGGCTGTCGTTGGACGGACGTGGTGGCGCCCTCCGGAGGGAGAGCTCACTCACGCCGGCTCCGCGACTAAGCAATTATTGTCGTCAGTAGGGGGCTTAGTAGGTGGTGTCCTGCGTATGTTAGATCAGAACAGGCGCCACTGAACACCACTGAAGTGACTCGGCAGCAGTGCAGTGTCTCCTCCGGTGGGTTGCCTCTTGACGACTAGACCACACCATTTCAGACACAGCAGGAGAACGGTATCAGGGTGGACATCACCCGTCTGGGGGACTTTAGAAAGTAAAAGCATCCCGGGTGTGTATGTGGGGAGGGGGTGGGGTGGGGGGGGGGGGGGTGTTACAACAAAGTCATTATGCTTGGGTGTTACACTCAAGAATGCTTCCGACTACGCTGTTCAACATCAACTGAAAATCACGCCCGACGCACAAGGGGAGTCGCTGCTGCGCTCCTTGAATTTCGGAAGCTCTCATAACAATAAACAAATTCCTTCGCCCTAAACAAAATGTTACAAAAAGGGGGAGAAACAAGTCGAAAACAAGTAATTTGCCTAAACCGCAAAAGTGTTTACCAAGGGGAAGGAGAAACTTTCCCAGAGGCAAAGAAAACGCTTTCTATTATTAGGGTTTTCCTTTCATTTTCTCATTGCGCTGGCCCCCCCCCCCCCCCCCCCCTCCCTCCCGCTCTCTCCCTCCCGCTCTCTCTCTCCGGAAGTCACTATGTGCCAAACTTTAACGGGAGGGGAGGGGGAAGGGGGGCAATCCTCCAAAATCCTGGGGCGGGATTCTGTCAAAAGTCTATGAACTCGTCCAGCCCCCAGCCTTCCAGCTGCGCCTTACGCACACAAGCCAAACATGATGTACAGACACAGCCTCTGCCAACCGTTTCATAATGATAAAACACAGTCTTTGAAAGCTCCATTCCAGAAAAACAAAAAGCCAGGAAGATCCCCGCAGGCCCGTTTTAACGTTGAAATTTTTTTTTTTTTTTTTTCTTTTCGAGTCCCATGGAAGGTGTCACACCACAGGACGCACCGTCCAAAAGTTTAGCTTTTCTCCCAAGTTTCAGACGAACGAAGCAGAATTTTTCTTACAGTGGGCAGACTCTATACTTTTGCTGCTGCCCGTGAAGTTACACACAAACACACACACACACACACACACACACGCACATGCACGCACGCACGCGCGCAAGCACGCACGCACACACACACACACACACACACACACACACACACACACACACACACACGCACGCACGCACGCACGCACGCACGCACGCACGCACGCACACACACACACACACACACACACACACACACACACACACACACATACACACGGGTGATGGCGGTGGGGGTAGCGAGGTGGGAGGTGGGGGAGAGAAGGGGAAGGGAGGGGAAAAGGATGAGGAGGGGGGGGGGGGGGGGCAAAAGGTACTTCCTCCCACAGAGTAGAACCAAAACAGGTGTCACCACACCTGGCGATGGCGAAGTTCGCTGAGGACAGAGACAGGACATTAAGGCTCCTATCGGGTACATAGGGTGTGGCAGCAGGGTGGATCTCGGGTACATGGCCCTCGAACAGTTCGCACACAACTGTGCTCGAGTTTAGCCCCGTCGCCATTCGTGGTGTGTGTCCCCGTGAACCCTTTTACGGGGGGGGGGGGGGGGGGGGGGGGGGGGGGCCCGATCGGTAACGGGCTGAAAACAAAAACCTAACCGAAAAATAAAAAAAATGGGCTAAAAAGGGGCAGGCAACCACGCCTGTCACTTAACAGTGAAAGACTAGGAAAGAGACACACTCGACCCTAGGAGTGGGACCCAGGGAAGTATTGTCCTCAACTGCCGAACCGACCAGCTGGGAGCAATCACCATCCTCGGAAGCCTGCGTTCTGCTGACATACGGCGCAGGCACGCACACCGCATTTCATTAAGACGTCAAAGGGCATAACTGCTCCCTGGCCGAAGCCATGGTGTAAAAGCCGCTGGACGTGACATGACCGAACCGTATCCGATGTGTCAGTCCATATTTCGTTACTGCAGGGCCCACCGGCAAAAGAGAGAATCGTCAAGCAACCGCCATGGGCATCTCGCAGCCTCCCTCGCTGCTGTTCCGCTGACAGGTAGAAACAGTATACCGCAATCAGCTCAGTCCGATGGGTAACGACTAGAAGCAAAAGCTTGACCGAATATAAAACAGTGAGCCAAAAGAGCAGACAGCCTGCGCCTGACCCGTAAGGTACAAATAGCATTATACAGCAAAAAACGCAACTCAGCATCGCACAAAGCAGTACATCACGATAAGGTGCAGCGTAGTGCAGTATAGAACAACACAATACACTACAGCACAGTACAGTACAGTACAACACAACACAGAACAATGGACAAAAAATATATTACAGCACAGTGAAGTACACTACGTTACCACCCGGCAAATGTCAGTACAACGGTAACAGAGCACAGTACAGCACATCACAGAACAAAGAAGTAAACTACACAGTATCATACAGCACAGTGCAGTGTAGTGCACTACAACATGCAGCAGAGGCATCATACAGTGACTTACAGTACAGTAACATACAGAACAGTATAGCACAGTATAAGAACACACTTGTACAACACAGTGTGGAGCAAAACAGTCCAGTGTGATCCATTACATAAAGCTCAGTGTGTCTGTCTGTCTCTTCGCTTATACACGGCCACAGTTTGGGCCGATCGCCACCAAATTTGGTATCAAGTATCCTTGCTGTCCTACAAACAGCAACGTCGGGTCGGCGATCACGTGACGCATTGCGTCGTGACGAAATCTGCGTCCACAGACGCAAAACTGGATATCGGAACACGACACCATAGACAAACTCACCCGGGCGAGACGGGGTCGAAACGCGTAAGCGTTTAGTTATTCTGTAATTACATGATATCAGAACATATTTTTGTCGTGGATCAGCCACGATTCAAGCCCTGTTCAGACAATTTTCTTCTCTCGAACAGGTACTTGATCTACAGCTCCTTGTTGTGTTGTTGTGTTGTTGTTGTCGTTTTTAAATAGACATTTCGAGCAGCGAGGCATGCCACCACTCACTCTTGCATTTGTTCTTTGGAAGAGACTTGAACGTGTTCAAATTCCAGACGAGATACACAAGGTGAAGGTAACGTTGTACGACTCTGCAAAGTTCAGGGGGGAAAGGGTTCATTATCTTGCCATGTTTTCCCGTGGCTCGCCTTTGTCGTCAAGCAACCGTCATGGGCATCCCGCAGCCTCCCTCGCTGCTGTTCCGCTGACAGGTAGAAAACAGTACAACCGCAAGCAGCTGGATGATGAAAACAGCTCAGTCCGATGGGTAACGACTAGGTTCGCTGGTAAGTAGCCTCATCCAGGCGAGTGAATCGTTCAACTGGAAATGCTGCCCTCTCAATAATCAAAGATGCTAGCTCCATGTAGAAATTTATAATACAGTAAAGTCTAGTCTATAACAGTACATTATAAACACAGTACCGCATTGCACGCTACACTACGACAGAATGCGATCTGAAACAACACCGCTCAAACCTCAAAACAACGAAGCGTGTGTGTGTGTGTGTGTGTGTGTGTGTGTGTGTGTGTGTGTGTGCGTGTGTGTGTGTGTGGTGTGTGTGTGTGTGTGTGTGTGTGTGTGTGTGTGTGTGTGTGTGTGTGTGTGTGTGTGTACTGCGTGCGTGCGTGCGTGCGTGCGTGCGTGTGTGTGTGTGTGTGTGTGTGTGTGTGTGTGTGTGTGTGTGTGTGTGTGTGTGTGTGTGTGTTGTTGCGTGTGTGTGTGTGTGTGTGCGTGTGTGTGTGTGTGTGCGTGCGTGCGTGCGTGTGTGTGTGTGTGTGTGTGTGTGTGTGTGTGTGTGTGTGTGTGTGTGTTGCGTGTGTGTGTGTGTGTGTGTGTGTGTGTGTGTGTGTGTTGCGTGCGTGCGTGCGTGCGTGCGTGCGTGTGTGTGCGTGCGTGAGTGCGTGTGCGTGTGTGTGTGCAGCGTGCGTGCGTGCTTGTGTGCGTGCGTACGTGCGTGCGTGCCGGCGCGTGCAAACAGCCATCTTAACAGTCTTCTTCTGCCACTGCCTTTTCCACATAATTACGTGTAATTAGAAACATTTGAACACACAGTAAGTATTCTTGCTGTTCAAATTTTGACATTTACTTTGTAACGCTGTACGTGACAGAAAATTGGAAATAAATGGATTGAAACTAAACTGTCAGTACAGCAGCTGCCTGCAGTGTCGTAGGGCAATGCTGGAAAGATTCATTCTTTTCCCAGGGAACCACCATGGAGAGATATGAACTGCCTGCGAAGACGACCAATGCCACCTTTGTTGACACCTTTCAGTCGAGAAAGAGAAAGTATTTTTTGCAGGCAGTGCAAGCAGGCAACTCAACCTCGCCGCCCCCCCCCCCCCCCCCCCCCCCCCCCCCCCCCATTTTTTTTTTTAAATGTGAATCTAGGTCAGGGTTCATTTGGCAGCCTGCTGTGGCCCGCTGAAAAGAGCCTTAGCCAGGGGGATCACTTGTCTGTGTCTGTCTGTCTGTCTACCTGTCTGTCTCTCAGTCTGTCTGTCTTTCTGTCTATGTCTAGGTCTGTCTGTCCGTCTGTCCCCTCTCTCTCTGTCTTTGTCTGTCTGTCTGTCTCCCCCCCCCCCCCCCCCCTCTCTCTCTCTCTCACTCTCCCACCTCTCTCTTTCCCCTCTCTCTCTTTCTCTTCCCCTCCGTTTTTTTCTAATTCTCTGTCTTTCGGGTCCAAACCTGTAAAGTATCAATAAGATTAATTTGACGATTGTGTGTGTTTGTCAGAAGAAGAAGAAGAAGAAGAAGTAGAATTAGAAGAAGAAGAAAAGAAGAAGTAGAAGAAGGATAAGAAGAAGAAGAAGAAGAAAGAGAAGAAGAAGAGGAAGACGGAGAAAAAGAAGAAGAAGTAGAAGAAGAAGAAGGGTTGTTGTTGGGCAAAACAAGACACGGCAAGGCAAGGCACCACAAGAGTAAGTATGGAAGGCATGGCAAGATAAGACAAGCATAGGTTAGGCAACAGGCAAGACAAGGCAACGTAGCAGTAGGCAAGAACACGACCTACTTACTCCAGGTGTGTGTGGTGCGTGATGTTGTGGAACTTGCCGTAGCTGATTTCCAGCGACCACTGTGAAACAAACAACACGAGGCAGAACCCATTACAGCTTCACAGCACTCTACACAGCCATCTCCCTGTGTTTACCCTCACAGAAACATAACACAACACCACACACACACACTTTTATAAAAAAAAAATAAAAAAAAAAGGCTGATTATATATATGTACACACATATACAGAGAGAGACAGACCGACCGACAGACTCTGAGAGAGAGACAGCGCACAGATCAAACGTACTGTTTCTCTACAACACCGAACAGTACCTTTAATCTGCGCGCTCTGTCTGTCTGTCTGTCTGTCTGTCTGTCTCTTTCTCTCTCTCCCTATATATATAATTGACTAACAAATTCCAAGGAGAAGTAACCACGCACCATTCCAGCAACTTACAGAGCACTTTAGTGTTGCAAAGACTGCAAGAAATATTCAACAATTATAAAACAAAACTTGCTCTTATGTCTTAGAGTGAAGAAATAAGGGGAGATAAGATTTTCGGTTTTAAGAAGAACTTTCCGTGGTCACTGAGGAGAAACAATCAGGTTTCGAAATACCGGTATCTGACCAGGAGTTACATGTTAGTGAGTTTCCTCCCCATTGGGAGAGTGTCTCCTCCGTGGAGACTACAAGCTTGCTGAAGACTCATTTGAGAAGCATTTATTATTCCACACTCACCCTCTCAAGCATATACTGTTAGTTAGGCAAAATTAACTGCCATTGCAGATATGAATGTTTATCTCCCCTTATTTCTTCACTCTAAGGTATAAGAGCAAGTTTTGTTTTATAATTGAATATATATATATATATATCATAATGTATATACAGAGAGAGAGAGAGACAGAGAGAGAGAGAGAGAGAGAGAGAGAGAGACAGAGAGAGACAGAGAGAGAGACAGAGAGAGAGAGAGAGACAGACTGAGAGGGAGAGAGGGAGGGAGACAGTGCACAGATTAAACGTACTGTTCGGTGTTGCAGAGAAAAGAGGATTCGAACCCACTGTCGGCGGGGCACGGTGAAGGCAGTCAAATGGGCCAAGTACATATCTGGGCCCCGGCCTTCCACCTGCAGCTGTCCTGATGGGACAATCGACGACAGACATCGAACAGCTAGGTAAGGGGAAGAAGATTCACTGGATTGTTTTTTTTTTTTTTTTTTCTTTGTGTCTTTTTTTTTGTCCTACAACCTCCATTTTTCACTTTTTCTTTTTTTTTTTCTTAAAAAAATACTGATATTTGGGCTCTCCATCCTCCCATTTTAGCCCACCGTCTTTTTTCTTCTTCTATAAAAGAAACAACAACTCATGCTCACCATGCAATATCTGTGCGTTGTTTACAGATGGGACAGTCGTATCATGACTTGAATGTTTCACTGTTTATACACAGTTGTTTTCTTTCTTTCTAATTCAATGCGTGCGTGCGTGCGTGCGTGCGTGCGTGTGTGTGTGTGTGTGTGTGTGTGAAATCCAGTCGGTAAAACATTTTACGTGAAATCATCTTTCAAATCCACTGGTTAATATTGAGTAGATCGTTTTCTTTCTTTCTGGTTTAGTGCATATGTGAAATCCAGTTGATAGAGCATTTCACGAGAAATCTTTTTTCAAATCCACTGGTTAATATTGGGTAGATCCGTTTCTTTCGTTCTGGTTCAGTGCGTGTGTGAAATCTAGTCGACAGAACATTTTTTTTTTAACGCGAGATCTCCTTTCAAATCCTCCAATTAACAAACGCAGGGTTATAGCTCTGTTATAGGTTCCTGGGCATTGCAGTCCAAATGGTAACACACACGGCTGATTTTCAGCGAAAGAAGCTGCAAGAAACTAGTCTCTTTCTTTTTCTGAAGCTTTTCATATTCTCACAAGTTCAGTTTGGAATATGAGACAAAAGCAGTACTTCGAAGATTCAGTCCGGAAGCACAGATAAAATCTAATTAATCTTACCTGTACTAATCCCCCGGGGGTATATCCCAAATCGTGATTTAATACATAGGCCGTGCTGCGAGCTGCTGATTTAAAAATCAAACGTTCAAGCCGATGTTGTGACCCTACCAACGTCCCTGTAAAATACGTTACCAGGTTTTGTTGTTGTTGTTGTTGTTGTTTTCAGTCATCTTGCGAACAAATAGAAGATGAAGATACAAGCAGACAGGACAAAGAGTAAACTACTCATGTCATCGTGACATTCTGGCACAGATTTTCCTTTTCATCGTTTACGTATATATCGCTCTAAGCCTGGCCATAGCAACTCTGTCAAAACGTACACAACAGAAATATGAATCACCGAGTAAAAATCAAAATCTTGCCGTAGATCAGAAAAAAAAAAAATGAATAGAAAAATTAAATGAATAAATAAACAAATAAACACATAGATAAAAGAAATAAGTTTTAAACCAATACTTTTACTGCAAGAAGAGATTTGCAGGCTAGCACTAAATTCACTGAAACACTCCAGTGTCGCCCCCCAAGCAGCACGTGCCATTGAGATCGACGGCAATGACAGAAAAAAAAAAAATCCTGGTGGCATTCGTAAGACGTGTTTTGATTCACCAACAGCAAAATGGGAGCATGTTATTAACCTTTATGTGCATTACATGCGCAGTTTTATGACAAAATGCCACCCCAAGACTGTCTTCTTCTTTAAAAAAAATGGGGTGAATTTTAATAAAAAAAACAATCATTACTTGTAAAATCAAAGAATGAGATGTAAATCACTAAAGGGCACTCTCTTAAATTCTTGAAGTCTCGAAACTCAAAAGTTTGAAGGGGCTGAGCTGAAAAAAAAGCCTGGAAATGTAGGTTACACGCACCACACACAGGCTTACATACACAGAACAAGACACGGATCTCTGCCAGAGACCTCACCCACCCGTGCGGAAAATACAGGAAAATAACGCATTCCAGTAAGGTAAGGTAAGGTAAGGTAAGGTAAGGCAAGGCAAGGCAAGGCAAGGCAAGGCAAGGCAAGGCAAGGCAAGGCAAGGCAAGGTCAGGTCAGGTCAGGTCAGGTAAGGTGAGGTTGCTTATAGCCCAGCCGACCACAAAGGGCCATATCCGGGCTGCCATCGCGTTGAAGTCAGCTCACAAGTCATTCATTCACACAACCCTTTAAAATTCAACTTTTAAAAACACACCTGAAATTTTGTTTAAAATCTTTCCACTGTAAAATCTCAGGTCAGATGAAAAATGTTAATCTCTTTCAGAAATTCAAAGATCACATCAGGTGGAACATCTCTGAATAAGGTTTTTCCATGGCGTCTGCTGTAAAAAAAAAAAATTGTCTCACATCATGCAAGTCCCAACACTCTAAAAGAATATATTACACTGTGAGTGGTACATGACATGGAATGCACCACGGATCTTCTTCATTCTTTGAAAGGTACGAATGAGTTAAAAACGAATGGCCATTGTGCAGCTGGCATAAAACCGTTTCTTCTTCGAAACTAACAATTTTTGGCCTTACTATTGCGATCATTTCGGCAGGTTAGACAAGGCCTTGCAGATTGCACCACTTATTTCGTGTGATATTTCATACCTGGTTAAAACAACAAAAACGAAGCAAAACAGTATCCACTTTTAGTTTGAGAAATAAACTGCCACGAAAAATGTAGAAAAGCCACCGACTAACAAAGCCATGGTCAAACAGGTAATAACCCTATGGTATATGTATGATCTCACTGCCATGACGCTGGACTACATTAGTATTTGCACGATGTTATAAATTGTTAAGATAACGACAAAGTTCATCTAAGACTTTCAAGAGCAGACGACAGTAGACAGACAGACAGAGGGGGGGGGGGGGGGGGGGGGGGGGGGGGGGGGGGGGGGAGAGAGAGAGAGAGAGAGAGAGAGAGGATATCATCTGCACCCAAAGAGCCTCCAGCATTCTCACGAGAACTTCCGACATCAAACTAGTAACTATCCTTGGGTTTATAATGTCACTGCCAAGACTCTAGGCTACATTAGTTTCTGCACAATGTTATAAATTGTTATGATCACGACAAAGTTTATTTAAGACTTTCAAGAGCAGACGACAGTAGAGAGAGCGAGAGAGAGAGAGAGAGAGAGAGAGAGAGAGAGAGAGAGAGAGAGAGAGATGATGATGATGATGATGATGATGATGATGATCTTTATTTCCAAGGGTAACAGATAAGCAAACACATGATTTTTTTCATCCGGCCCTTGCCCCGCTAAGGGACTAAGCATGACTAGCGGCTACAACTTAAAAAACAAACAAACAAACAAACACACATCTTCACAAACACATTTAAAAGTTGATGAGTTGAGAGAGAGAGAGAGAGAGAGAGAGAGAGAGAGAGAGAGAGAGAGAGAGAGAGACAGAGAGACAGAGACAGAGACAGAGACAGACAGACAGGCAGACAGACAGACAGACAGACAGAGAACAGGAAGAATATTATTTGCACCTAAAAAGCCTCCAGCACTCTCACGAGAACTTCCACTTCCGACACCAGTGATCGCCCATACATACCCTGCGAGTTGATGAGAATGACGGGTGTGATGTGCGCCTCTAGGGTGGAGATGTGAGCGAATATAGTACAGGGTTTGCCCGGGGGGTCAAGTGCAGACGAGGGGCAATAATCCACCACGTACACCCACAACTCCACCGAAAACCTGCACATGGACAAAAAAAAAAAAAAAGGGTGTGGTGAATTTTTCGCGCTGTGGATTCTCGCCCCACGGGGATACTTTTTCACACGGTGACAAAAGTACATTTGCATGTTCAGTGATTTCCACCAGACAGTATCGTCTTAAATTTACGCAGATGTAGTTACTCTCACTCATCATTGCGCGCACACACACATACACGCGCGCTCGCAGATACAAAATTTTATCGTACTATTTTGTTATTTTCAGCCACAAGTCTTTGCACG
>JADBJO010000382.1:22500-30000 GCA_016801955.1 Conus betulinus
TCTAATGGATAGAACATCGTTATCGATTGAAACTCCAGAATCAGTCATACTTTTTGACGTGTACGTTGCCAGTGTTTTTTGAGAAGCTATAGATTTTGCTCTTTTAGAAAATCAATATCTGACCTCATTTTTATTTCAGATCTAATGTGCGTTTAATTAGCTGTACTCTTGATAACAAATTTACAACACGCTAACTCTCTGTATTCATCTAAGGCCCCCCCCCCCCCCCCCCCCCTCCTAAAAATCAGCGGAAAGAAAGAGGTTGTCTTTCCCATGGCGGACAGAGTTTACCTTTTCTCAGTTTGTGGATCATGCGAGTAGAATTAGACAGCCAAGTGTTGATTTGAAGCGCACGGCAGGATAACGAAGGGTAGACTGGCTGTCTCAATTACGAGCGCACCGTTCCATATCTATAGTCTGTGTGTCGTCTGCTAATACTAGCACTGTGTGTCGTCTGCTGATACTAGCGCTGTGTGTCGTCTGCTAATACTAGCGCTGTGTGTCGTCTGCTGATACCCGCGCTGAGTGCCATGCAGCTTGCGCGATCTGTTCAGCTCAGTTCAGTTCCGTGGTTCTCTTAACGTCTGTTCATCATCGATGATATCAGACGGTATTAAAAAGCAACAGAAATCACTGAGAATGTCAGCCCTACTGTCTCTGGCCATTGTTTTTTCTCTCACCTCCGTTCTTCACATTATTAAAATCTAGACAGTCCCTTACTTACTTAGGCCCATAGCCCAAGCGTGAGCATAGACCATCGGCACACGCGCCGCCATCGCACTCGGTTCTGGGCTGCTCGCTGAATGGCTGTCCAGTTGGTCCCCTGCCTCTTTATCTCTGCCTCAGTGTCTCGCCTCCAGCTGCTGCGAGGTCGGCCTGTCTTCCTTTTCTACTGCGGGTTCCATGTCAGGGCTTGGCGTGTGGTGCTGGATGCTAGCTTCCTGAGGGTGTGTCCAATCCAGCCCCACTTCCTCCGCAGAATCTGCTTGGCCACTGGTTCCTGTCCTGCTTGCTTCCATGGATCTTCATTGTTGATCTTCTCTGGCCATCTGATTTTGAAAGATGAGCCTCAGACAGGTGTTGATGAAGGTCTGAATTTTTTGTTGTTGTTGTATTGCCTTGGTCATTCTCTCGAAGTCTCGCAGCCGTAGAGCAGAACCGACTTCACGTTTGAATGGAAGATACGCAATTTTTTTTGTCCTTCTGATCTCTCCTGTGGCCCACATTTTCTTTAGCATGATGAATGCTGCTCGCGCCTTGCCCATCCTGGCCATGATGTCTCGGTCGGTGCCTCCCTGCTTGTCAACTACGATTCCCAAGTAGACAAAAGAATTTACTTCCCTGATGGACTCACCTCCGACTGTGACTGGGCTGCTGCCTGTGGTGTTGATCTTCATCAGCTCGGTCTTCTTCTTGTTTATCTCGAGCCCCGTTCCTGCTGACGTTGTCTCAAGGCGGGAGGTCTTGTCCTGCATCTGTGTGTGTGACTGTGGAAAGGAGGAGAGCCAGGTCGTCAGCAAAGTCAAGGTCATCTAGCTGCGTCCAGAGTGTCCATTATATTCCATTGTTCCTGCCTGTTGTTGTGGTCTCCATGGATCCAGTCGATGACCAGGAGGAAGAGGAAAGGTGACAACAGGCATCCCTGGCGCACTCCTGTCTTCACCTCAAAACCGTATGACAACGGTCCGTGTGGTTAACCCAAGTTTTTGACTATCTGCGCTATGCTTCTTGGGCAGGTAGGCAAGTCATGTGACTTCTTAGTGAACTTTTAGTTTTCCAATAAATAAAGTAATTTCACACTTATCATAGCATGATCTGTGTTTATCGTCAGGTGGTGTTACGGCAATCGTTATCCATACGCCCTTCCCCAGCTCGCTGTATGCCTTTCGTCTGGAAGTTGTGTATGTAGCCGCCACGTGTGATTCAAACAGGCAAACTGCTTCTCTCGTGTCTGTAATATGTACATATGACTGGATTCACAGTTTGATTTTTAATTGTTGATACTGTACGCTTTCAAGTTTTATTTCATAAAAATCTCTTTAATTGTTGATACTGTACCCTTTCAAGTTTATTTCATGAAAATCTCTTTAATTGTTGATACTGTACCCTTTCAAGTTTTATTTGATAAAAAATCTCTTTAATTGTTGATACTGTACCCTTTCAAGTTTTATTTTAAAAAAAAATCTCTTTAATTGTTGATACTGTACCCTTTCAAGTTTTATTTCATAAAAATCTCTGAAATTGAATAAAACTGTTCTTTGAAAAAACAAGCAAAACGAACAAACAAACAAACGAAACGAACGAACAAATGAACGAACGAACAAACAAACAAACAGTCAAACAAACACTCACTTTCCTCCACCGGACAAACGTCAGAATCCGACAGCC
Organism: Conus betulinus; assembly: GCA_016801955.1. Lineage (NCBI taxonomy): Eukaryota > Metazoa > Mollusca > Gastropoda > Neogastropoda > Conidae > Conus > Conus betulinus. The sequence goes on from JADBJO010000382.1 coordinate 24,889, forward strand.
GCGGATTCCGCTGAAGAGGCCAGAACCAGGGCGCACAACTCTTCCTGAATGTCTTGTAAGGTCGAGAGTAGGGCGGCGGCATGTTGATGGGAAAACTTGTCCTGCTCAAAGCCCAGTCATGGATACGATGTTTTATCTTCGTCTCCAACCTTCCACCACGTAATCTCGTCCACCCATCCACACAACAATCCTGGCGCTTTCGACAAAAGTCGAGTTCTTGTTGAAGACTGACGGTCGAAAAGCGATGTCGTCTGTTAAAGGGAGGCGCACTCGTCGAATGCGCAGTGATGCAGTCTCGGCGTTTTTCCACGGCAACGCCAGATTTTCCACGAATGGAAATGATCGGGGCGAAGCGACGTGGACACGTACAGAGACACCCCGACGATTTTGTCCGTGGTGCAAACATACTTCACTTTCAACCTGCTCCGCCAGTTGAAAGGGTCGGGTGGCGAGGACACGTCAATGAAATCCTCCTCGTAATCATCACCAGCGTTCTGTTCGCTCACCTCCTGCAGACGACAGAAGTAGGTAAGAATTAAGTAGGCCGAATCGATAAGCCTTATCGAACATCCAAGTGAGCAAGCGTGTCACTCAGTAGGCCTCATTAGATGTAAGATTTCGAACAAACGAACTATAATTATACTCATAACTAATTAACTAACTGTCTGACAAATCAAGAAGGCTTATCAAACGAAGAAGTAAGAAATCGAGTCCGTCAGGCCTTACCAGATGTAAGACACGAACAAACGAACTGTATGACTAATTAGCCTAACTATCTGCCTGATTAATTGGCCGCACGGCTGATTGATTCCCTCACTTCCGGTCATCTTGCCTTTATTACTTTATACGTTGTTTTTTACAATTCAAACAACAGCATCATACAGAATCAAATAGGCTAAGCAGGCCCACAGGTGTGTATATACATTTTCCCCCAGCCTGTTGACCACATTCTCCACATAGGTAACAACCTAGAGTGGAACCGGATATACGAAGCTGACATGCGCGCTAGCACGCATCCTGTCTACAAAATCAGCTTGGCCAACAATTGAAGTAGACTCACTGTCGAGCAGCAATACTGAAGAGCTAGCGGACTGACCTATTAATTGACTGACTTGCTGGAAACTGCATGAGTGAAGCGCTCAATCTCGTTGACTCGCTGTCTGACTGTGCAGTTCGATTGCGAGGTGAACGTAGAATTTAAGTAAACCCTGCATCAGTGGCAAAATGTCTGCCGTGCATATAGGCCTGACGATCTGGTCATGATTACAGCATTTTTTTTTATACTTAACATGCCATTATATTACTTTACATGTTACCGTGCTTTCGAAAGTGGTGTGGTGTGTGTGTGTGTGTGTATCACAGACAGACAGACAGACAGACAGACAGACAAACAGCCTGCCAGAGAGAGAGAGAGAGAGAGAGAGAGAGAGAGAGAGAGAGAGAGAGAGAGAGAGGGAGAAGATCAGAGAGACGAGCGAGAGGGAGGTGGGCCTATGTGCAGAGGTAAAAAAAAAAGGTTTTATTTGCCGTGGGGTAAAACAGCGAATAACCTTGACTGGAATCGCCAGCTCCCACCACACAATCACTGTCTGACAATGCACACCCGAATGATATTCTCGTCGAGTTTCTTTCCTCCTGTTTATATAACGTGCTATTTTCCTCACGGTTCAGTATCGTATGTCGCTTTTGTTGCATTCATCTGAATCGAATATTAATATCAATTAAAAAAAAAAGTTGAAAACAAAAATAAAAGGAAAAACAAAAAAATGTGAAGAGGAAAACTGAGCACAATTGAAACATCACATGCCTGACTTGAGGAAGAAAGCTGAGGAGGAGGAGGAGGAGGACGAGGAAAGAAGGGAGAGAGATAGGAGGAGAGAGGGGAATGCCAGAGGTGACGAATGAAGAGAGTAGGGGGAGACAGCAGACACCCCCGCCACGGATCACCCCCAGAGCGAGTTCTCTCCTCCTGACAGGGATTTACTCCTTGAGGAGAGAGGAGAAAAACAGGCGGTAGAATGAGAGAAGATTTTGCTAATGGGTTCAACCTTCAGCGACGAATTTAACCAGGAGAGGAGAAGCACGACATAGGTTTTTGTTTTCTAGAACTTTTTCTTTCCACTCCTTCTTCTTATTTCCATTCCTTAGATAAAAAAGATCAATTAGTTTATTGTAGCGAAAGATCTCTCTTAGAGAATTTTTTGGTAATTTTTTTACATCTTTTTTTCGAAGGAGCATGAGAGTCTTTTTCGAAATTCTTGAATCACCAACTATGCAAACAAAAGGAAGAAAAAACAAGTGTGATTGAGCGCCGCTTCCCGCAAAGTGTGTTCTACTTCAGAGACAAAGAGAGAGACAAGACATGTGAAGAGAGGACATGATGACCTGTACCAGAGAGAGAGAGAGAGGCAGAGCGAGGAGGAGGAGAGAGGGAGGAGCGAGGAGAGGGAGAGGAGGAGAGAATAGAGACTTCAGAGACAAGAGAGAGGAGGAGAGAGAGAGAGAGCCTGAGGAGACAGAGAGAAGAAGTATGAGGGAGGAGAAAAGTGAGATAGGAGGGAGGAGAGATGAGGAGATGACAGAGTGAGCGGGAGAGAGAGAGACAGAGAGAGCAACACCAGAGATGGAGCATTGATGACAACCTTTAATGTCAACAGCCTAAGAGCCTTAATGACATGGAGTCCACTGTCCATGTAGTAAAAGAAAGGAAATCTTTTAACGGTACAAACTTCTGTAGCGAAAATTCCTTTACCTACCACATTCATTTTCTAGAATAAGCATAGTTTTATATGCTTGTTTTTGCCAGTATGATTCAAACTTAAAAAAACGACTGTCAGACAAATCAAAACTTCAGACATTAACAAAGTAGCATTAAACAATACATAAGTCATGAACATTGATAGTTTTGTACTCAAGGCAAAAGCTGTCTAATTTTAGACGCTTCGGCAATAAATGTAGCTAGAGATCTTAAGAGCTCTTCATCTTCAATCATTAAGACTTCAGAAACGCTTTGTCTGTTTATAAAAGGCGCCTGAAATAATTTACATTGTCTGCGAACTTCATTGTATGCAACACATTTGAAAAGAAAGTGATATTCATTCTCCACAGCATTCATGGTACACGCCCTACATACGTTATCGGTTTGTAACCCTTGCATAAACCAGAGTTTATCTGCATTTAAACCTAAAGTTCTAGTTCTAAATCTAGCGAGCATATCTCTATGCCATTTACGCGTTATATAACTAGTAAATACTTTTCTGGTTGCAGGTGGCTGTTAAATTTAAGAAACCAGTCATACTTTTCTTTTTCTTCCATCTGTGAGTGCCAGTTTTGTTGAAATATACATATTAGCCTGTCTTTCAGTTCCGAAATAAACAAATTACCATCTCCCACTTCCTGACTTAACCAAACTATGCCAAACCCGTTTTCAGTAAGAACAGTTTTTACCTTTGTCACCCAGTTGCATTTTCCTGTTTCATGCTGTTGTAACAGCATCTCATATGCTGGGGGAAGAGAGAGAGAGAGAGAGAGAGAGGGAGGGAGGGAGGGAGGGGGGAGAGAGAGAGGAGGGGGGGGGGGGGAGAGAGGGGCGGGGGGGCGGGGGGGGTGGAAAGAAGTTTAATTGGAGGACCTTCGGCCTGAACACAAAAGGCACACGTTTAAGCGATCAGTAAATGAGTGTTAAGCGCACAAAATAAAGATAAACTCGGTTAATTACGAGAGAGGAGAGAGAGAGAGAGAGAGAGAGAGAGAGAGAGAGAGAGAGAGAGAGAGAGAGAGAGAGAGTGGGGGGGGGGGTTAAGGAATTTCAAGGCAAACCAGAATCAGTAAATTTAAAATGGAAACAATTCATTCGAAGAATAATGAGCAAAAACGAACATCAGTATCATTCTGCCAATGAAAGAGAGAGAGAGAGAGAGAGAGAGAGAGAGAGAGAGAGAGAGAGAGAGAGAGAGAGAGAGACAGACAGAGAGAGAGAGAGACAGACAGACAGAGACACAGAGAGAGAGAGAGAGAGAGAGCCATAGCCCCTTAGAAGGGGGTAAATGCATATCAAACCGTGCAAGTCAACTTATTTAACTAACTTAACATATAATTTACGGTCTTAACATATTTCGCATTCTAAAAGCCTGATACAAATACAAAGCGAACTGTTTAATTGTGTTTTCATTCAATGAAGCCATTCGTATAATCAGTTTGAAGAAACAAGGTTTTTCTGAAGTACTTAGGTGGGATTCATTGCTGTCGAACAGCTTGTAATTCAGAACAAGTGAGAACAAAATGAATTCATTTTCATCATCTTCGTAACACAGTGGACATGCAAAATCACGATCATTCAAAGGCCTGTAACGCTTAGAATGTACACAGATATCCGATATACCGAACCTGAAATTTTGTGACAACATATTTAATATGTCTGTTAATCTGCATTGACAAGTCGTACCTGGAATACAATGTGAAGGATTTAACAATCTGTAAATATCAAACCGGTGACTGACACCAACATGGGAATTCCATTTTTGCCAGTTGCAATCGATTAACCTTTGCCGAAACACGCGGACTACAGAGAACACACACACACACACACAGACAACACACACGCACGCACACAGAGAGAGAGAGAGAGAGAGAGAGAGAGAGAGAGAGAGAGAGAGAGAGAGAGAGAGAGAGAGAGAGAGAGAGAGAAGGGGACTCAGGAATTCAAAGGCAACCAGGATCAGTAAATCTGAAATGGAAAGAATTTGTTAGAAAAATAAATGAACAAAACGAACATGAATGTCATTCTCTGCCTACCACAGAGACACACACACACACAGAGACACACACACACACACACAGAGAGAGAGAGAGAGAGAGAGAGAGAGAGAGAGAGAGTTGACAAGTACGCCCCCCACCTCGATTTGTGCAGTCGTAACACTCAGCAGCACGAACAAACACTGCAGACGAAAACTAACTCGTTTCCCCACCATCATCATCATACCACGAACAGATGATTAATGAAAGCGACGAGAGGTCTTCCTTTCTTCTCCTGAAGTCCCCTTTGACAATTCCTTCGACACACTGTGACCCCAAGTTGAGCGCGGGCGATAAGAAGAGAACAGATATTAATCA
>JADBJO010000382.1:35000-40000 GCA_016801955.1 Conus betulinus
TGCATGCTAATTTGCCCTATTCTTGCGTTTCTTTGGCCGTTCCTTGTCCTTCCTTCCATACTGGTTCAGTGAGGCGACTGCAGGCGGAAATCTGAAAAAATTTGAAAAGTCATTGATAAAGCAGCACCTCGTCGTCAAAGTGCCCCGCCCGCCTCGAGAGCCGTCCCCTGGCGACATAGGCTAGTGCCGTCGTCACTCCTGGTGCGAGGAAGGTGGTCAGTGCCGCCCCACGACTATCTGCCCCCTAGGCATTTTCTGCCGGTCGCTGCCACCTCCCAGCAGGTGTGAGTAGCTGCAGCAGCCGAGCCGCTACTGCCTCTGTGGTTTATTGTTTACTCGGCATTGAAGTTGTGCTTGCTACGTATCCCTTGTCCCAGTCCACAGACAAATGATAGTAATCGGCCCGCGCCATTCCGTCACAATGATGCAACACTCACTAATGTGACGACCATAGACATGCTCGTCAGCAACGCTGCGGCAATCGAAAGATTTGATTTGTAATATGTGTAATGTCTTGTCATGTCGTGTCATGTCATGTCATGTCATATGGTGTCATAGATATCTATTTCTGATGATTATTTTCACACTATACTATCCCATTTGCTAATTATGTGATTGTACAGCAGTGGGTGGGTGGCAGATACTGATCGATGAGGATGAGGATGATGAAGATGGTGTTTCGCATTTCCATTCCGGTCTGTGTCCAGGACGGGGGAAATCATGATGGTGTTGCTTAAGTGCACTGAGTTGATGTATTATCAGTCAGGCTTAACCCACCAAGGTTATCTCTGCACTCATACATGCATATGCACACTCATGCACCCACCAGACATTCACCTCTATCTGGGAAATGGGATGTCACGCATTTGTTTCTCTCCTAACACGACTGAGAACACGAAATGCAACTTCTATGGTACTTATAACCAAACATGAACAATCCAATACACAAAATGGAATAATCAAAATATAAAAGATCAATACTTCCTCATCCCGGGTTATGATAAAATCGCTTCTTACCTGGCCAGGTTTTCACACACTAAGCACATGTTCACACCACACCACAATTCACAATTCTTGAACAAGTCTCTTCAAGTTTTCTTCAGCACTGCTTGATGGTGACGCCCTTGGTTGACTGGCTCCAGGTTTTCAGGACTGGGTCTTCGTGGTCGTCGTCTGGGGATCTTGACGTAGTACTCTCTTCTTCTTCGTCTCCTTCACCCACCTCTGGGTTCAAAACTCAGTTTATCTCTCTTCACCCACCTCTGGGCTTCAAACTCAGTCTTTTCTCTTCCAGCTTGTCTTTTAACCTAAGACCTTGCTGTCTCTTCTGTCTCCCAGACCACGTTTCTCTCAACCCTACTCTGTCCTGCCCACCCTTCTCTCCTCTCTCTCTCCTCTGTTCTTCTCTCTCTCTCTCTCTGGTGGTGTTCTCTCTCGCCACGCTGTTCTCCCTCAGTTTATATAGGGATGGACACAAAGGATTTCCCTTTGGGCCATGCCTTTGTCCATGCTGCTTCTCTACTACCTTGTTCACAAGTACCCTGAATTCCCCTTTCGCTGCATTCTTCCACACATCAGCGTTTACACACATCCCTACCTAACTGATTAGCAAACAACCACTTGGCACCAGATGGACATCGAAAATTCCCGCCAACTTCGGGGGCCACTTACATGGTAGTTATCTTAGAGAAAAGCTACGACAACAAACGTCCATGCGCATTCAACCAGCCTGACAATAGAACCAACACAGTGCCCCACGGCAATACCATTTGCTTGAGCCAAAAACTCTTGCTCTTCGAAGACTCTTTACAAAGCGACCTCGACTGACTGAGTATTTAGCACGCACCTGATGCTCCGGGTCCTAGTGGTTACATCCCTCCCACCTTTCGCTATTAGGAAGGTTCGAACCCGGGAGGGTCCTTACTACCTTAGGTGCCATCTGTCACCTGACCACTTCGTCCTCCTTGACACAGTTCGACCGTGTGCGATGGGTAAGGCATACTGCTAATGGGTCTATTACCTATTTCTCTACTGCGTACAACATCCCTTGACTCTAAGCGCTAAAAGTCTTTTGTGAGAGGCTTCACTGCCTTGACAGTCTGAGACTCGCTTACTTTCAAAATACATTCTAGTGTCAACCAGACCCGAGAGATACAGACATCTGCAGTGCAGTGAAGGTCAGAAAATGGGAGTAACATTCTCACGGACGCATCCATTAAATGGATGGTACTTGACTGTGCGGTCCCAGTCTTCTCAACTGAGCCCGTAGCAAACTTCACCTGTGGGTTCGGGCCGGTCGGGGAAGGCAAATCCCACAAATAATCGCTTTGGTGGGAATCAAACCCACGACCTCCCAGCCGGAAGTCCACAAAGCTAACCACTTCACCACGGTAGCTGGTAGGGTGGCTTAGTACTGGGCGAACTAGCTGGCTTTCGGTCCTTGATGCAACAGAGTCCGCACGCTACAGCCCAAGCTCTGTCAACGAAGTCTACCTTCTTCACCATTGCCCAGAAGCCTGGACCGAAACAGTCGGATTATCGTTGATAAAGATGTTATTGTCGTGCACACTGTCTTTTCAAGTTGTGTTTTTCTCCCCGTCACGCATTATTTTGCGTGAGACAAAGCGCAGTGGAATAGCATGTATGTGGGCTTCCCTACACCAGCAACGGCACAATATCCATACTGCAGTCCCAGGTAGAGCATCTTGCATTTTGTTTCATGTTTTTTTTTTTTTTTTTTTTTTTTTCCCGAAGTAATCGTCCCTGAAAGTATTTTCACAAATGTGCAGGGTAAGAAGAAACAACATATTTAGAAAGGTAATTCGCAGGGGTATGATAAACACACATTTCAGGATTCTATTTTCTTCAAATCTAAAATAACTGTTAGCAAACCGCCAGAGAAACGTGGACAAACGAGTCACAAGACAAAACACGACGCGTTTCGACCTATTAGGTCTTCTTCAGGCAAGACACAAACAAATAAAAACAGCGAAAATGAACGAATTTGGCACTCAGCTTCGATCTCTTCACTCTTCAGCGCAAGGTAGGCAGGCGTTGAATCACTTTGCAACTAGATCTATATTTCTTTAGTATTCAGCATAGCGATTTCGGTCAACGATCCATGTCCATGACTAGTTTTGGCCTTCTTGTAGGGTGGGGAGGGGGAGTGGGTGGGCTTACCTGGCACACTGTAGACCTGAAAAGTGCTGGGAACAAACACACAGACTGGTCCGAACTGGTCTCAGTGATAAAATTCAAAAAAAAAAAAAAAAAAAAAAAAAAAAAAAAAAGGGGGGTGGGGGGCCTCTTTTCTTTGTCACTGCTTCAGTTACATTTCAAACGTTAACCATTTAGACGTGTCCTGATCAAACCGTGCCAACGAATTATCAAATCAAATTCGTTTGTCGTTCCTGCAATTAAAAAAAAAAAAAAATTTTGACCGATTCCATACCATTTCTGACAGAGAAAAGTACCGCTCACCTGGTTTCCTTTGTAATCATGTTCAGTCTGTGTCATTTTAACTCTCCTCTTTTGAAGGTTCGCTACTTTCGTCTCACTGTTTGCATATGCAACATGCAAAAAAAAAAAAAAAAAAAAAAAAAGGAAAAAAAAAGTTCATAGTGAGATGATAGTGAGTTGACTGCAAGCGGAAGTTGAAAACAAACTTAAAAGAAATAAACTACTATTCCGCTGGACGAAAGAGACAAACAAATTACAAAACCAAACACGATGCGTTTCGACCTCTTTGGTCTTCTTCAGGCGAAAAAAAAAATCATGCCACTTTTGTGTGTGTGTGTGTGTGTGTGTGTGTGTGTGTGTGTGTGTGTGTTGTTGTTGTTGTTGTGTGTTTGTTGTTGTTGTTTTTTTACATCTTTCCAGATTACGTGATATTAGACGAAAAAAAGACGAAAAAAAGAAGAAAAAAGAAAAAGAAAAAAAAAAAATCGGGGCTGGGGAAAAAAAATGTTAACACAATGAGTCAAAAGAATTAACTTATCTACAAACTATAACACAAAAATATAATATCCGCTTATTAATCAAAGATAAAAACAACAAACAAAAAAGAAAATTCAAACATATAACTCTCCTGTCTCGTCTTACCACTAACTGTTATCAATTATAAGTATTTGCCACTTGGACTTTTAGCTAAGTGCAGAAAGAAAAGATATGTGTCACTTGCTGACAGGAAAACATTTTGAATAGGCTGTACAGACGTATCTGGAATGAATTTTTCATTAAGTTACACACATGAATGTGATCAGTTGAAATGCTATGACCATATATACAATGTATATTTTGAACATACTTTGTTTTTAAACAAACCAATTTCCATCTACAGATCAAGGAACTTATCTGTCGTCTACGATATATGTTTTGATCGTACTTACTTAACTTTTTCATGCATATTTTTCATTTCATCGTGGAAACCAAAACACCCAGTTTCTCTTTCTATCAAATGAAAACGAGAAAATTGTACTTTTTCTGCCAAAGTATAGCACTCTTGCACTGACATAGAGAAGTTCAAAAAAATGCGAATCTGATGATCGTTTTGCTCCTGTCCTGGCTACAAAATCAACCTTTTCATTATGATATAACCACAGAGGTAGGGCACCCAAAGAAATGTCATTTCAGTGTCTCTGACTGAGAGGAAATGTACTAAATGTGTCTGCGTGTGTACGTGTGTGTGTGTGCGTGCGTGCGTGCGTGTGTGTAGCTGTCTGTCTGTCTAAGCCCGTATTCACAATCCGGTGTATGATGCTATAATTCTACAAGGGCGCATGTGTGCATTCGTGTGTGTGTGTGTGTGTGTGTGTGTGTGTGTGTGTGTGTGTGTGTGTGTGTGTGTGTGTGTGAGTGTGTGTGTGTATATGTTTGTGTGTGTGTCTGTGCGTGCACGCGCGCGTGCGTGCGTGTGTGTGCATGCGTGCGTGCGTGCGTGTATGTATATGTGTGTGTGTGTGCGCAGCACATTATGTATCTGACTGTGAGCGTGTCTGCGT
>JADBJO010000382.1:45000-72823 GCA_016801955.1 Conus betulinus
TCTGGTCACCTTCAGCGTGTCCGTTGTCACCCAACGGTCCCCTCATAAGCAGTTCGTCAAACAATAGGATAAGATGAGATGATTTGGCTTATAGCCCAGAAGACCGCAAAGGGCCACATCGGGGCTGTCACCGCGTTTAAATCAACTCACAACTTACAAGTCATACAAAAATAGCAATAACAACAACAGCAACAACAAACTAGCCATATAACTCATGCACACAACCCTACCAAAAAAATACACCTTCTAAAAACACGCCGGAAATGTCGTTAAATGTCCGCAAAATCTTAGATCTGCTGAAAAATGTTAATCTCTGTCAGAAATTCAAAGATCACTTTAGGTGGGACATCTCTGAACAAGGTTTTTGTGGAGTCTGCTGTAAAAGTGTTTATGTTTCAAATCATACCGTACAAGTCCCCACATTCTAAAAGAACATAACTATTTCACTGTGAGTGGGTACATAACACGGAATACACCAGGGAGCTTCTTCACCTTTTAAAAGATCGTAACTAAGACGTCAAACAGCTCTGTTTTTTTACGTAGATCACAAACATGTTCGACGTTCCGCCACTTACGTCACCGCCAAACGTCGCAAACACGTCGTCTCCATCATAAGAACGCAAACATTCACATACAAACTATTTTTAGTAAGGCGATGCCATTTTCACACTCATAATGCACATGATGAGAACAGCATCAGGTTGTACTGGAGGGCAAAGTTACATAACTATGTCTACCAGAGTCAAAAAGAGAGATATGGCGGTTATAGAAAGTATTCAAAATGAGGCTTTCCACTCGGTGTTAACACAGTTCATTCTATGTTGACAAGCTTCTACCGAGCGCGTTGAAAACTTACATCCGTTGCCTTTCGTAACATTTTCATTAGTCGCCTCGCAGGTAGGGCTGAATTGTCCTGTTCAGAATGAATTACTGTTTCAATTTATATGCCTGCGAATAATTCTTCTTATAGACTATGGCTGAAGGTGTGAAAAAATGTGCATATACCAGTTATTCTGACTTGTCGGAGAAGAACAAATGTCGCAACAAATCGTACATGATAGCATGCAGTACTGGAAGTTGTGGCAATAAAACGCATTAGTTTTGTGAGATGTGAAGAAAAAAAGAATTGAATCAAGACTTTGCCAAGGGCGAAGCTCATGGATTCACTTAGAAGATCGTAAAAAGGCGAAGAAAAAAGCGTCATCAAATACGGATCTCTCTCTGTCTGTCTGTCTGTCTGTCTGTCTCTCTCTCTATTTCTCTCTGTCTCTCTCTCTCTCCTCACCGAAATAAATTAAATGCATGCGAGTAAGATTCCATGACTAAAAATAACAGTACAGCAAGTCAAAGGACGTAACGTTCGGTCCAGGTTTCTATCTCACTACAGTCAGTACTGGTGCTTTGCACTGCTGCCAAAGCTTGTACTCTGTGCATTCCTCTGCACAGCTAGGGGCGAAAAGACAAGAGATTTTTGAACTTCGTTATTTCGAGACATGGCCTTTACAACGTCTGGCTAGGTGGTCATTGGTACATATATTGCTGAAAAGTTGCTGGGTGGCTGGTCCTTGCTACTTAGTCGCTGAAGTCGCCGTGTGACATGTACAGACTGTGCAACTGAAGTCGTCTCGGTCACCGATGCGAGGACGCAAATGCACTCAAATACAGCTATGAGGATTATGCACTTATATACATATACATTCACACGATTAGGGGATCGGAAAAAGACAGGTGAATAGGATCAATAGGGAAATGCCTTATCCACAGTGGTCATTTAACGACGAAATGGAATGTCACAGGCTGTCGAAGTGAAAAACAAAAATGCGTTACGTGCTATTGGCTGTCCCATGATACAACTGCGAGGGCAGAGAGGGAGGATGGGGTTGGCAATAATTTTCTTCTTTTTCTTTTCCTCCTTCTTTTTAAGAAATTAGAGCTGTGAAATCCTCTTTTCACCTTTTCATCTCAAAGTGTTGCACATCTGAGTTGGGACACGTCAATCCGCACATTTTACGTCATGATATCAATACGTCATGACAACACCAATGTCTCCTATTGCTCCAAGCAAAACCCACCGGTCCAGTCCCAGAAGGATCAGAACATACGACTCTGGCAAAAGATGGCACTACCTCAAAGATAGAGTCTTGCTGTTAGTCTCTGTCGTAAAGAACAGCTCAGTCCTCAGATCAGTTCAATGATTTTCTTTAACGTCTTTTCGTCGCCAGATGATAGCAGACATAAAAATTAATAATCAAAATGGGAACAAAAAAAAAATCCCTACACACGCAGCTTATCATCCATTTTAGTACTTTAAATTCCCCATCCTATATATGCATATTTACATAACCGAAATACCCCAGAGGATCAAGAACTTGAATTTTACAAAACTTTTGCAACCTATGACCGGGAAATAGCTATGGAAATCTCAACAAATATGACATACAACATACAAGACAATACTGATATCATCAAAATTAGTCATAACAACACACCATAAAGAACAGCTGTCTGTTAGGTTCCTATGTTTATCTTCGGCCAAATTCGTGTCGTGTTTCTTCTTGTTTTGTTTTATCATTTGTTTTGTTGTTCTTGTTTGTTTGTTTTTTCTGTATCACGATCACATAATTCATCAAAAAAGTAGGCGGAATTATACATGCATATCCAATAAAAGCTTTCATGGTTTGTACTATAGACACATTTTCTAATACACGCAAAAGTGCTCCCCATTGTTTTACACACACACACACACACACACACACACACACACACACACACACACACACACACACACACACACACACACTTTCTCTCTCTCTCTCTCTCTCTCTCTCTCTCACACACAACACACACACACACACACACACACACACACACACACACACACACACACACGTACGTGTATATATATATATATATATATATATATATATATATATATATATATATATATATATATCAGCAAGTGCGCGCTACTACACAGACAAACAACTAGAGGCTTATAGTTAATAAACGTTTTGTCTGTTTATGTTCCTCTTTCAGCTGGGGGCCTTGGCCGAACCTGATTAAACTTTCGCATTCGTCTACCTCATAGTATGTGTGGCATGCAACGGCAAAAATGCAGCGTTGCGCATTCACCTACCTCAGAGTATGTGTGGCATGAAACGGCAAAAATGCAGCGTTGCGCATTCACCTACCTCAGAGTATGTGTGGCATGAAACGGCAAAATGCAGCGTTGCGCATTCGCCTACCTCAGAGTATGTGTGGCATGTAACGGCAAAAATGCAGCGTTTGCGCCCAGACATACCGTGGGAAATGGATCCAACCGAGGTGACACCCACGTTCCTAAAATGAGTAGTATGGTTCCATCCAAGTCGGTTGTGTACTAATTTGTTCACTAGCTGTCTGGTACCCACTGCCATGAGTTTGCTCAGATACTGGAACATTCCAATCACTTTAAAAAAATGGATTAACTCTCCACTTCCCTTCTACTCTAACCTGACTTATGAGTTGACTTCAACGCGGTGACAGCCCTGATATGGTGGCCCTTCGCGGTCGGCTGGGCTGTAAGCAACGCTACCTTATCTTACCTTCTGCTCTGTCAGACATTAACACACTGAGGTAAAGGTCACCCTGCACCACGTATAATTTCTGAAGGAGATCAACATTTTTTTTTTTTTCTGATCTGATTGGAGATTTTACGGAAGAAAGATGGTTAAAAATTTCCTGGTGTTTTTTTAACAAGTTTTTTTTAGTTGCAAAGTGAAACGACTGCAGGCGGAAATCTAAACGAATCTTAAATAAATGTCTGCGAACCGCCCAGAGAAACGTGGACAAACGAGTCACAAGACAACGCACAACGCGTTTCGACCTCTCTTAGGTCTTCCTCAGGTGAAACAAAGACGGACAAAATAACGAAAATGCACTTAGCTTTGATCGCTTCAGATTGCTTCTTAGTTCAGGGCAAGGAAGGCGTTTTTTTTTTTGTTTGTTTGTTTGCTTTTTTACCAGCCGCTGTGGCAAAGTGGTTAGCGTTGCAGACTCCCGGCTAGGAGGTCGTGGGCTGGAATCCCATCAGAGTCATGTGGGTTTTTTCTGCCCCAACCGGCTCCTACCCAGAGTTGAGTTTGCTGCGGACTCAGTTGGGAAGACTGGGACCACACAGTCGAGTTCCATCCACTTAATGGATGCGTTTCTGAGAGTGTTGCTCAAATTTCCTGACCAACATTGCAGGTGCCTGTATCTCTCGGGCCTGGTTGACGCCGGGATATATTATGAAAGGAAGCGTAGAGTACACCCCTCTCAGACCGACCGAATGAAAATCCATAGCATCATCATAATCATCTTCATTCTCATCGATCAGCATAAAAAAATGTCTCAAATTCTGTAGCCCTTCATGCCTTGCACAGATGGTGACCTCAATTTCGATGTCCTCTCCACGTCTGTGGCCTTGGTTTGGCTCCGTCGGGGTCACCGGTATCGGCGAGTCCATGGGGGCTGTCGTTGGACGGACGTGGTGGCGCCCTCCGGAGGGAGAGCTCACTCACGCCGGCTCTGTGACTACGCAATGATTGTCGTCAGTAGGGGGCCTAGTAGGTGGTGTCCTGCATATGTTACATTAGAACAGGCGCCACTGAACACCAGCGAGGTGACTCGGCAGCAGTGTAGTGTCTACTCTCGGTGGGTTGCCTCTTGACGACCTGACATTGACTGCTCCCCCGTGGATTGCTGGTGCCGGGGCCGCGGCGGGGCCGACCGGGCTGTGGCTGTGGATGGGCTGTCGGAATGAGCGGCGTGTGTGCACCCTCTGAGGTGGCTCAGAGGTCGGGACAGAAGAAAGGGTGTATTTTAAAGGGTTGTGTGATGAGTTTTGTTTTGTTTTGTTTTAATGACTTGTAAGCTGACTTTTTTGTGTGGAATGTTGTGGAATAAATTACAGCAACAACAACGAATACTTATATAGCGCCTATTCTTGGCTAGAGACCAAGCTCTAAGCGCTTTACAATCAAAGGTCGTTTACATAACGGGCTGCCTACCTGGGTAGTGCCGACTGAAGAGCTGCCAGATGACGCTTCATTCAGTCGTTTCCCGTGTCATCCGGTCAATAATGTTCAATATCGTTCACTCAGTTTCCTTACTTCCTTCATTCTTTCCATTTCTCACGCAGGATGCATGCTATGTGTAACGTGTCATCCGTACCAACGGCCAAACTGGCCTCTTCTTCCGAAAGTTGGTGATGGGATTTTACGTGTGTATTTATGCGTGCGTTCACACACGGAACTTCGGTTTATAGTCTCAAAAGGACTGTATGGGAAATGGAGTCAGAACCAATGTTAACTCCGAGAGGGAAAAAAATCCACCCTGTACTGAAACGCCCCCAGCAGAGATTCGAACCCACAACCCCAGGATCACCAAGATTACGAGTCCAGTGCTCTTCCAACTGAGCTATTCCAGCTCCCAAACTTCAACGCGGTGACAGCCCTGATATGGCCCTTTGCGGTCAGTTGGGCCATAAACAACATTACCTTTCCTAACATTGCCTCCTGCACCAAAGTGAACTGAAATACCTTTGAACAATTACCACTGTGCCTTGGAAGATGGTGCGGCAGCAGGGTGACGAAACAGAAAGAACAGTAGCATACACAAGTGCTTAAACTGCATTAGGGCACCTGTTTGATTCACATGCGTACATCAATAGCAACTCTTCTTCTTCTGTGTACGCAGGCTGATACTCCTGCAGACACTCCCTATATGGACAGGCAAGTGTTAATCCCATCTACCCTACATTCCCTATACGGACAGGCAGGTGTTAATCCCATCTACCCTATAGCACAGTTGTTACAGCGCCGGACTCGTGATCCTGATCCTGAGGTTACAGGTTCGAATTTCGTTTCAAAAAGGGATTTTTTTCCCTCGGAGTCAACATTAGTTCTGACTCCATTCCCCATTCAGTCCTTCGCATGAGACTATAAACTGAGGTTCCGTGTGTGAACGCACGCACAACATCTTGTACACACGTAAAATCCCAACACCGACTTTCGGAAGAGAAGGCCAGTTTGGCTGTTGGTATGGATGACACGTTACACATAGCATGCACCTTCCCCAAAGTTGGAGTATGGCTGCCTTAATGGCGGGAAAAAAAAAAAAAAAAAAAAAAAAAAAAAAAACCGATCATACACACAAAAGTGTCAGAATCTTCAACTCGATGAAGGTGGATACTCAAAGAAAGAAGAAGAAGAAGAAGGGAGTGGAGTTTTGTGTGCATGACCGTTTTTTGTCCCGCCATTATGGCAGCCATGATCAATAGCAATGAACGTGATGAATTTTGAATAGCTAACCTGTCAAAAGCATCGGTCGAATGTACAGCTAAGGCTCTCACACGTCATGTCGTGAACTACGAGAAGTTCCAGCAATAGTTAGATGATGAATGAGTATCTGTGTTTCATCTATGAGCTCTTAGAAACAACACACTGGGCTCCGCTATCTGTTTTGCGCGAGACGTCACCAACAATGGGTCAAGAGAGGCCGGCCTCGCAACAGCTGGAAGCGAGACACCGAGGCGGAGCTGAAGCAACTACGGACCAACTGGACTGGAATGACCAGAACAGCCCACAACAGAGTGCGATGGCGAAGGGTCGTCGATGGCCTATGCTCCACCGGGAGCGATGGGCATAATGAATGAATGAACAATGGGGTCACTAGCTGCAGCCGCCTCCATCATTTTCGATTGTTTTATCGTGAAAATACGGAACAGTTTGGGAATCACACCGTTCTTAACTTTGGTGTGTACGCACTGAAGAACATTAGCGGAATCTCCCAGGTCTGAAAGTTCAGCCTTCTTACAGCAGAGGCGCACACATGTTTCGGTGTTTTGTTTTTACACAAGTTTTAAGTAATGCGTGGTGTTACCTCATGGATCATAATACCGCATGACTTATCAACCTTTTCCCCTTCTTGTCTTTCCTTCCCATTCCTTGTGACACATTGCTTGTACGTGTCTGCTTTGACAAGTGAGCTTACATGTACCTGCATGTCTGTACAGCGAGTATGCTAAGAACAGTGTATCTGTACAGCAAGCATGCTGGTACCTGTGTGTCTGTACAGCTAGTCTGCTAGTAAATAAGTGTCTGTGCAGCGAGTATGATAGTGCCTGTGCGTCTGTACAGTGAGTATGCTAGGAACTCTGTGTCTGTACAGCGGGTGTGCTGGTACCTGTGTGTCTCTACAGCGGGCGTGCTGGTACCTGTGTGTCTGTACAGTGAGTCTGCTAGGACCTTTGTGTAAGTAAAGTGAGTATGCTGGTATCTGTGTGTCTGCACAGCGGGTGTGCTGGTACCTGTGTGTCTGTACAGCGAGTATGCTGATACCTGTGTGTCTGTACAGTGAGTATGCTGGTACCTGTGTGTCTGTACAGCGAGTATGCTAGGACCTCTGTGTCTATACAGCGAGTATGCTGGTACCTGTGGGTCTGTACAGTGAGCATGCTGGTACCTGTGGGTCTATACAGCGAGTATGCTAGTACCTGTGCGTCTGTACAGCGAATATGCTGATACCTGCATGTCTGTACAGCGAGTATGCTGATACCTGTGTGTCTGTACAGCGAGTATGCTGGTACCTGTGTGTCTGTACAGTGAGTATGCCAGTACCTGTGCGTCTGTACAGCGAGTGTGGTCTGTCCAATCAACGTGCGTGCATGAACACTTGATACAATTTCCAGACTGCTCGTAACATGTGACGAGCTTCATTGCAGAGAGAACTCGCCAAGGGAGTAGGGAAAGGGAGGTAATCTGAACCAACTCCCGTACATTGTGAGATCATTTTGGAGAAGTGTCCCTTGCCACCCCTCCTCCTACCCCAACCCCCTTCTTCAATCTCCTTCCCGCCAAGCCAGAAAATCGAAACAACGCCTCAACAGCTGTTGGGTTGGGAAAAAAAAAAAAAAGGGTGGGGGGTGGGGTTGTACTTTTGCTTCGGTGGCCGACTGAGCGTGTATGGCAAGAGTTCCCATCACTTATATTTACATGCAGTGTTTACAGAGCTTTACATTTACATGAAGTGTTTACAGAGTCCACGAGCAACCCTGCCGCTATGTTCAGAGCGGATACTCACAGCAGTATGGTGCTGTTTTGGGCACGGTATTCTTTCTTGCGTGCTACGCCGTAACTTCACCCGTCAGATTATCCCGAAGATGTCATGACGCATTTCTGACGCTATCGTCGTTACATACGAGCACTATGATAAGGACCATGTTTTGCGCCTGGCACAGGTCCTAATCTACGGTAAAGATTAGGTCCAAAAGTCTATGTCTTCTCTATTACACTCAAAGCTGCATCTGACTTTTGTCGGAAGATCAGCCATTAGCAAAACATGTTCATCACATAGTCCAGCCCTTGACCCATACTGTGTCTGACTCGGAAGCAGATCCGGTGTCTGCTCCTTTTTTCCTGTTGCAGCACAATCTGCATGACCCATCATTTTCCTGTCCTCTGCTAGACGTTTCACTCCCAAATCCTTGTGCGATACCAACGGTGTAGAAACACAAGAAGTCCACACGCCATGCATAATTCTGCTATCTTTGCTGACATATGGTATTGAACTAATTTACTGACCCCAAATTACAAGAAAACAAATTGTCTTTTTTCCATTAAAAAAAAAAATCACAGAGCCAGGGAGATTTTCATCTAGTCGAACTGTATTTATTACTTGACCTTTGTGGTAACCCCGAACTCTGACCTTTTGGTGACCCCGAACTCTGATAGCAAGTTCACGGGACAGGTAAGGTGAAGAAAGCCATGATCTAGTGATATGCTGTCTCATGGCGGCTATCCAGATTTGAAGGCTGTACTTCTAAAAGTAGTCGAGCAACGAGGCTAGGCGCCAGTGTATCGTTCTCGCCTTTCGATACCAACCCTGTCAGTGTACACTGCTGTCAGGACGTCAGCTGGTAATCATGGAAAGGAGACAAAAACTCTTCGCAGCTCGCTATCATGGAAAAGAGACGAAAACTCCTTGCAGCTCTCTGTCATGGAAAGGAGACAAGATTTATTGCAGCTCGCTATCAGGATAAGGAGAAGAAAGCCATTGCAGCTCGCTATCATGGAAAGAAGACAAAACTCATCGCAGCTCGCTATCATGGAAAGAAGACAAAACTCATCGCAGCTCGCTATCATGGAAAGAAGTCAAAATTCACTGCAGCTCGCTATTATGGAAAGAAGACAAAATTCATTGCAGTTCGCTATCATGGAAAGGAGACAAAGTTCACTGCAGCTCGCTATCATGGAAAGAATACAAAATTCATTGCAGCTCGCTATCATGGAAAGAAGACAAAAAAATTCATTGCAGTTCGCTATCATGGAAAGGAGACAAAATTCACTGCAGCTCACTGTCATGGAAAGGAGATGAAACTCATTGCAGCTCGCTGTCATGGAAAGAAGACAAAATTCATTGCTGCTCGCTATCATGGAAAGGAGACAAAATTCACTGCAGCTCACTGTCATGGAAAGAGACAAAATTCACAGCAGCTCACTGTCATGGAAAGGAGACAAAATTCATTGCAGCTGGCTATCATGGAAAGGAGACAAAATTCATTGTCGCTCGCTTTCATGGAAAGGAGACAAAATTCATTGCAGCTCGCTATTATGGAAAGGACACAAAACTCATCGCAGCTCACTATCATGGAAAGGACACAAAACTCGTCACAGCTCGCTATCATGGAACGGAGACGAAACTCACCGCAGCTCGCTATCATGGAAAGAAGACAACATTCATCGCAGCTCACTATCATGGAAAGGAGACGAAACTCATCGCAGCTCGCTATTATGTAAAGCAGATAGAAGTCATCGTAGCTCGTTTTTATCGAATGGAGACGAGACTCTTTAAAGCTCGCTAATATGGAAAGGAGACAATACTCATTGCAGCTCGCTATCATGGAAATGAGACGACACTCATTGCAGCTCAGTATTGTGGGAAGGAGGTGAAACTCATTTGCAGCTCACTCTCATGGAAAGGAGACGGTGGGGGGTGGCGTTCTCGGAGCAGGAAAGCGGCAAGAAGAAATGGAAAACATCGGGGAAAGGAACAAAAGACAGGGAGAACGCTGTGACTCAAATCTTCCACAGATTCTACCCACACCATTTTCACACGCTCCCACACTGGGTAATTCGATAACTCTGTCCTCCTTTTTTGTCACAGTAGTATGGATAAATGAACAGGGTCGTTTACATAGCATTGCGCTGCCTCCATGTATTGACAACAAAGCCAACAGCGCCTTAACAATGTGGCTGCGCACCAAAAATTAAAGCACCGAAGCCTTGCTTAAAGAGTCGAGTATTTATAGACTGGCACAATTAGATTGTTTCGAGAGTTTTTTCTTGTGTCTGAAAATTGATTTACCATCTTTTCTTTCCTGTTCCCATCAAAGTGCATGCCAGGTGGTTCCAAGCAGCAGCAGGTTAAAATGAAAGGAATCGGACTATTTGGGAAGAACCGGCTGTCTCAAAAATAGGGTCACAGGGGACTGAGAAGGCCTGAATTGTGACGTCAGCTATGGCGAAGGGTCATGTATTTGAAGATAGCGAATGACGTCATCGTGGAAATCCTCCAAAAACAAGTAAAATGATTGGTGGTGGTGGTGGTGATGGGGTGGTGGTGGTGGTGGTGGGGGGGGGGGGGGGGGGGTTGTTCTTTTGAATCAATTATCAATTTAACATCAAATGCTGGCTCCAACTTATGCCAGGCCTCAACATGCTTACATTCAGAGCAAAAATCTAACTGTGGCGTGTGGCCTGTGACTGCGTTCATACGCACACCGACCAACTTCCAGCGTATCCATCAGCCAGTGCGTGGTCTGTGGTTTTCCGCCAGCGTAGCGCTTGCTCTGTAACAATTAGTAATTTGCGTGTGTGTTGCGCGCGCTACGTGTGCTACTCTCGATTTACGTCTGATGGAGCCATAACGTGATAGACTCCGGGCTGAACCGAACACACACACACACACACACACACAACACACACGAGCGCGCGCGCGCGCGCGCGCGCACGCTCACACACACACACACACACACACACACACACACACACACACACACACACACACACACACACAAGCGCGCACGTGCGCGCTAACACACACACACACACACACACAAGCGCGTGTGCGCGTGCGCGCGCACACACACACACACACACAAGCGCGCGTGCGCGCGCGCGCACACACACACACACACATACACACACACTCACACGCACACACACACACACGCGCGCGCGCACGCACGCACGCACGCACGCACACGCTGGCGCGCGCTCTGGGATGCGTACACACATCACATGGTTTCAGAATGGCCTGAGAATGGGGACTGGTAAGGGTGTGGGGGGGGGGAGGGGGGGGGAGGTTCTCCAGTGACACTTAATACTTCATGGGTGAAAAATATTTATCACTGACTTTGAAAGCAAAAAACAAAAAAAAAAAAAAAATTCTTACAATGTTTAGATAAAGATGAAGACCTGGTCAATGCTTTCAGAATACGGCATAACTTCAGTGATAAGTTTACACTTCGGGGGGGAAAATTGTGATTAGTGTATATATATATATATATATATATATATATATATATATATATATATATATATATACACCATAATACCATACTCCACACACGGTCCAATGATGCAAAAGACGGATATAGTCTACGTCTTCTTTCAGGAAAAAAATTCTGGCATAAACGAGACATTCGAGGTATTGATGACTGCAGTGTTGACTGGAAGCTTGAGTTACATGCAGAAACACATCTTAAAAACAGATGAGAGTAGGCCTTTGGGGATTTCATCTTTCCATACGATCCAACGGCACCGTCAACTAAAAATAGCTTTCCACAATGGGCCTGCTATGAACCATGATGAACCATGAAAATGATATCATTATGGTGGTTTCAAACACGTAATGGTTAGTTATAACTGATCTTAAACGATAAGACGTAAAAGACAAGAAAATGTAAACAGGAAAGGGATTTTTTTTTTTTACCCACCCAACAGTGTGTGTGTGTGTGTGTGTGTGTGTGTGTGTGTGTGTGTGTGTGTGTGTGTGTGTGTGTGTGTGTGTGTGTGTGTGTGTGTGTGTGTGTGATATGTATGTTTGGTTCTGGTTTGTTTGTTGTACATTTAGTTTTGATTATTCTTCCATTTTTTGGGGGGGGGGGGGGGGTGGGGTAGGGGGGGGTGGGGTTCGTTTTATATGTACGCATTTATACGATTACGTACTATGGATATTATGCTTATTACATTATGATGCATTTTGTAAATAATTTGTGTAAGTAGAAAAAATAATGTATTGAAAAGAATTTTTAAAAACCCTTTAAAAAGCATTCAGAAAGACCACAGCGTTAATAGATCCGACTAGATTGGAACCTGCACCTTCACGACCATTACTTTGGACATTAACCACTATGCCCACTGAACATCTATGTTGTCCCGTGCAGGTTCTGTCCCAGTGTATTGTCTTCACTCTTGTGTGATGAATGTCCCACACAGGTGGTCGAGAGAATATACCTGCCACCCACCTGACTGAAAGTGCGCTGAACATCAGCGCCATGTGCCCAGGTGTGGGAACACCTCATCCAACGACCAAACCACACGAGGGTCACCACGATCCTGCAGATCAACGCGTCAGACTGCTGGAACCACCTGCCAGGGGCTACAGCGCACCAGGGCGTGGTGTATGGGATATGTGGCGGCTCCACCGCCTTCTGTAAACTGCATGCAAAGGCGCCTGATTTTACGCATTTACGAATTCACGTGCGACGACTGGAGTATTGGTGTAACTCGGCTCTCTGGAGAACAGTCTTTGTAGACAGTGTTCCCACTCTTCAGGTCCTAACTCGGACTAAATCGGCCATTTCTTCTCATGATCTCATGTGCAGTTTTCACTCTCTCCGGGAAATGTTCTTTACTTCTCGAAAGAATCATATGTTTACCGTGAATTACGGCTATCCTCGTCTCAAAAACAGCTTGACAACGACGAATACTAGTGATTTATATTGTCGTAAAATACGTTTCAAGATATTCTGGATACATGATGACAGCAATTGAGGCGATGAAAGAAAAGTCATTAAGAAAGTACGTCTTCGCACCTCTGAAATATGCCTTTATCATAAGCTTTCAGGTGGCATATGATTTACGCTCTTGTCTGAGATTGCATCTTTTTTACTTGAAGGTAGACGCCAGAGTTAAAAAGTTTATCCCTCTAACACCTGTGTGTGGTGTCTATAACAAAAAAAGCGATAGTCTTTTCCGGGTCAATTTTGAAAGGGGTGTCCCATCTACGAAAGGGCCAAGGAGCCTCGTTCTGGTCTGAAACTGTGGTTCTCCGCTTTTCCTGAGACTCTTCGTCCCAAGCGTCTGCTGAATGGTCTGTTCAACTGCTCTGTGGAACACTTCTCGAAATTGCAGCAGCAGCACTTAGACTGTAACCTGAAAGCAGAGTGTGAAGATGGACGTGATGAAACGGGACACTGTCCCTTTAGCAATGCTGAGTGTCAGGGAATGGTGTCTTTCACAGGCAAAATGTTTCAAACTGATCGTCATGTCTGACAAAGAATGTTCCTTCCCTCCACACATACGATTTGTGTGCCAGGAAAACGGGGGTAAGCCAGCCTCGATAAAGACGAGGAAGGAGCAAAATGACATTCTGCAAGCGTTAAAGAATTTTCACACTTTTCGACTTGGTTTGGGTTTTTTATGCCGGTTGGACCAACGTGCCTTTTATGTATAGCAAGTTTCAGATGTGGCATGATAACACTTTACTCTACACCTGGGATCATTTAGATTATCTGTATTCATACACACCATCGAGGCGATCGTCATTTTTGCGTCTTGTGTCGATGCATGTTGTTCCGGCAAGAATGAACACAGCGATGTATGTACTCTTGTGTGAGATGAAATCGGAATCAGGACACATTTTCACCGAGAAAAAACAGTGTCTACTCCTTTAAAGTCACATCAAGTCAGCCTCACGCCAACGCAACAGATGTTATTTGTTTGTCCACATCGGACAGTGATTCAGACATTTATGTCGTGTGATGACAAAATTTCACATGAAGAGACACCTGAGACATCATTTTCCGTGCTACTGAACATCAGTCACCCCCTAAATAATAATGCAGTTCCATTTCAGAACAAAAAAGCTGTACGTGTCAGCTGCGTTCAGATGCGATGGGGATGGTGAAGCATTGTCATACACTGACGTGTGTGACTTCAAACAGGACTGTCCCGATGACAGTGATGAATCATTCTGCAGCCATCCCCAATGCGGTGGATTTCTGTGCCGAAACAATCAGTGCATATTGTACGGCCAGTCTTACAACGACTACTCGGATTGTTTGGATGATTCTGACGAGGCAAAAAACGCCGCCAACAAGGTGTCCTACGTTCTAAACAAAAGTCAGAACAAAGTGCGACGACTTTACATCAACTTAGATGGCACTGGTTATTTTGCCCGACGGGCAAAGACACCTGATGAATCCTGTCCTAGCAGCCATTACCATTGTGAGGCTGAGTGGATGTACTGTCTCCCTGTCTACACTCGATGCAATGGATGGTCCGACTGTGTCTATGGAGAAGACGAACAAGGCTGCGACTCAGAGACATGCCCTGGTTACTACCAATGTCAAGGGTCCAGGGTCTGTGTGCATGGTGGTCATCTGTGTGACGGCTGGGGGCAGTGTCCGCAACGAGATGATGAACTCTTGTGTGACCTGACCTGTCCTGAAGGTTGTCTGTGTCAAGGTCACTCTTTCACGTGCGAGCGAGCTTTTCGCGTTGATCTCTTTCCTCACCTTCGTTACCTGGATGCCATTGGAACCAGAATGTTAATAAATGATTTCATCAGGAATTTGTATCTTATCCGTCTGAATCTGTCCTACTGCTCTATAACAAATATTTCTGGTGCGACTTTTGCCACCTGCAAATGATTGACTTGACTCGTAACTCTCTGACACGTGTTGACATGGATGCTTTTGTGAACATGTCAAATTTAAGAACATTACAGCTAGCAAATAACCCCCTAAGGCAACTTGTCAATACATTGTCAAAACGTGTTCATTATTACCTAAAACGAGTAACGATATCTGAAACACTTCTAAATACATTCAGCAACGAATCTGACATATATCTGCCTAGCGTGGAATATTTGAATCTGTCTCATTCAGCTATTGTCACCATAGGAACCATGGGCTTCAAGAACATTCCACGACTGAAAGAGCTGGATATCCGAGGAAATCCCATTCGCAATTTCCCTTGGGATCTGATGTCAAACTCAGTTCATTTACAACGTTTCTTTTTTCACCAAGTTACAGATTCTGCTGTGGCAGGTTTCTTTCGAAGTCAGCAGTCGCAGAATGTCTGTCTCCTCACAGCGTGTTTCCCTCCTGCAAAACACTGATACCGAGAGAACTGTACAAGATTTTCTTTTGGATAATGAGCGTCTCTGCTGTTTGGGGAAACTTAGTCTGCTTGGCTATTTCGTTAACAGTGAAGGGGACGTTTGGAATCACTTTCGTGATGGCCATCACTCATTTGCAATTCGCTAATGTATGTATGGGAAGTCATGTTAGTATTACATTAGTAGCCAACGAAATGTTCCATGGAAAGTACTACGTTTTCGTCGAAAAGAGTTGGATCAACAGTATCACGTGCAGGATAAATGGCTTCCTCTGCTTCCTGTCCAGTCAAGTGCCAATGCTGATCATCTGCTTCATCAGTCTGGACCATGCAATCGTCTTCTGTTCCCCTAGAGAATCACGAAGACTCACCAAAGCGTCGGTGGCTGTAGTTTGCTGTCACTTGGTTTCTTGGTGTAAGTTTATCGGTAATACCTTTCCTTCCAGGGCTGTCACACTGGGGTCTGAACAGCCAGTCTGGTCTATGTCGCCTTGCTTTATTCGAACGTGACCCATCCGAGCTGAACTACGGCTGGTTCACCGTTACTGTGGGGCTCAACTTTGCTTTGTGCTCGATCATCACAGCTTGTCAAGCGGTTGTCCAGAGCCGACTACCAAGTATCGAGTTGTTCTGGACCCCACCAAGAGACCGGTGTACACCTCGGCCTGCTTCATGGTCAAAGTGGCCTGCACTGGTGTTGCTTGCTGGTTCTCATTTGGTCTGGTTACTGCACTGGCTTTGTGTGGTGTTAGGGGGTCAGCCATGATACATGGCACCATGGTTGTGTTTCTGTTACCGTTCAACTCGGCTCTCCACCCGTTTCTCTTCATGTGGACTGTGGCATCGCAGACAAGAGCCCGGCTCGGGAGGACAAACTGCTAGAAATGTTAAAGTCACTGGTAGGTCATCATGAAAGAAAATCACACACAGACGGATAAAAGAATTTTCTTTTTAAATCCAGTTAGTGGGTCAGCTAAATACGATACGGACTGAAAACAAATGTAGAGATGAATGGACAACAAGATGATTGTCTCAGCGTATCATCTGTCGTTTCACTGTCTCCGGATTTTTGGTTTGGTTTGGATTCTGTTTGTTTGCTATATGGGTATAATTACTTTTGTGTTCTGCATCTGTTCTTGAAATCGTACTGGGAGTTGGTCATTGGCCAATGTTTCGGCAAATAAGCCCGCTTGGACAACAGTAAAAGAAATTCGTTGATGATGTCCACAGAGGAAATGACCACAAAGAGGAAATTGAACATATGGCAAAAGTTAACTTTTTTTGCAACACGCCGTGAGAATGATGGCGGCGCCCGACTTACCACTCGACGACGCGGGGCAAACATACTCGCGGCAAGCGATCCGTCACTCAGAGAATGATAGCGACGGTCTTCTAAAAATAAGTATGACCGAATTTCCTGGAGAATGTTTAATCAGTGGTGTCAGCGTACAGATACAGTCCTTCCTACGTCATATCATACCAGTTAGCAAGCTACTAACATTTGAGTTCATTGTTTAATTTGAAGAGAAAGCAACCAACCCGTTGGCGTCTTCAAGCACTGAATCAATGCTCCTTGTTCAAAGTTTGTCATTTTTAACTGAGATCTAGTTGCAAAGTGAAACGACTGCAGGCGGAAATCTAAACAAATCTTAAATAAATGTCAGCGAACCGCCCAGAGAAACGTGGACAAACGAGTCACAAGACAACACACAACGCGTTTCGATCTCTTAGGTCTTCTTCAGGTGAAACAGAGACGAACAAAATAACGAAAATGCACTTAGCTTTGCTCGCTTCAGATTGCTTCCGAGTTCAGCGCAAGGAAGAAAGCGTTGAATGAGAACGAGGCTGTCGGAAGGGAAATAATGTGTGAGTCAAAGTCGTAATGATGAAAATATATTACTGATGGGAATACTAATAATGGTCAAAATATTTATTAAAAAAAAAAAAAAAAAAAAAAAATTAAGACAAGATTAAGACAAGATTACTTCTAATCTTGGTGTCAATAAGTATGGGTATGGGAGAAAGGAGAGTGGGTTAGAGAGATTCTTAAACAGCAGGGTTGCCGTGGTAACAGTCTCAGAGGCGAAGGCGATGGTGATGTCAATACTAGTGGTGGTAGTATCAATACTAGCAATATTATTACTGAATGGTACTACTAACAACGATAGTGAAGGTTAAGGTAATAAAAGCACGATACAGAATTATATTTAGAAAATACATTTTATATAATCAAATAAATAAATAAATAAATGAAAAATTAAAAAGAAATTTAATAATAATAATGATAAATAAATGCATAAATAAAAAATTGAAAATAATGGTAATAGAATAAATAGATGAACATAAAAATAAAATAAATAAAAAAAAAATAAAAAAATAACAATGTAATATTTATGGTACTAAAGGCATTAATTCTGATAGTAAGGAGGAAAACAAACAAACAAACAAAAAAACAACAACACCAAGGGGGGGGGGGGGGGGGGGGGGGACAGGAAGGGGGGGGGGAGGACAGAAAGGAAAGGAAACAGAAGGTACAAGTTATCGGAAGGATGGAATCCAATAGATATATTAATTATTGCAGTAATAGTTTTGCGCAAGCGAGAGAGAGAGAGAGAGAGAGAGAGAGAGAGAGAGAGAGAGAGAGAGAGAGTGTGTGTGTGTGTGTGTGTGTGTGTGTGTGTGTGTGTGCGGTTCGCTGACATTTATTTAAGATTTTCAACTCAATCAAACAACAACAAAAGAATCATTTTGACTTTTTTCTTTTTTAAAAAACATTCATTATCAAGAAGATAAAAGACAGCTCTATTTACTGTACAAAAATTAAGTCACCGTCAGATTTAGGCTTTTAAAAAAGATCAATTACAAATGGTCACACAATCAGGTGTCCTGAGGGAATTTCAGTGCTATGACTGCCCGAGTTAACTGGCCACACAGAGCAGAACGAGGGATGTGTTGACAGTGTTAATGTGAACTATACTCAAAAGCAGCCCGTGCGATACTAGCACTGCATGTTTTAGAGTATGGAAGCATTAACAAGACATGGCATGGAAATCAGCGCCAAGCAAACCGAACTGATTATGGCCAGCAACAGTGTCGCCAACGCTGCTGATATGACTGTCGGGGACAGAAGCTAGTAACTGCTCAACATTCTATTAATTTGGATCCATCAGTCACTGCGAAGGCTCCAAAACCGGAAACCTCAAGGACAGCAAAGACACCATCAGCACTATCCATGCTTAAAACATTCATTCCAGGACAATAACATTCCATGAACCAGCCTCCGTTGTGAAGTAACTGGCGTCTTGAAATCCCGACTGGGTGGTCGTGGGATCGATTCCCAGCAGAGTCATTTCTTTGTAGGAGTTTTCTGCCCCGACCGGCTCCTACCCGGAGTTCAGTTTGCTATGGACTCTGTTGGGAAGACTGGGACCACACACGTCGAGTTTCATCCACTTAATGGATGCGTCTTTGAGAGTGTTGCTAAAATTTCCGGACCAATGTGTAGGTGTCTGCATCTCTCTGGCCTGGTTGACACTGTGATATATTATGAAGGTAAGTGTAGAGCACAGCCTTGTCATGCAGTCTCAGACTGGAATGAAAATCCATAGCATCATCTTCATCACCCTCATGCTCATTGATCAGTATTTGACAAAATGTCTCAAATTCTGTGGTCCTTTGTGGTCTGCTCTTGTGATGACCTCAGTTTTTTTGGTTGCTTTTTTTTCATGCCCATGGCCTTGTTTTGATTCTGTCAGAATCATCGGTATCGGCAAATTCATGGGGGTTGTCTTTGAGCGGGCGTGGTGGCATCCTCTGGAGGGAGAGCTCACTCACACTAGCTCTGCGACTATGCAGTTAATGCCGTCAGTAGGGGGCTTCGTTGTTGGTATGTTGGATCAGAACAGACGCCACTGAAAACCCTCTTGGCAGCAGTGCAGTGTCTCCTCTGGTGGGCTGGCTCTTGACAACTTGATGTTGACTGGTCCCTGTGGGGCGAGCTGTGTGCCAGTGGACGGGGAGTCGGAATAAGTGGCGTGGGAGCAATGCCACTCTGGTCCCCAGAAGAAGGGACAACAAAAAAAAAATCTATAAACACAATATCAGGATTCTGCGTAGGTACATTCCCTTCTTCCTGTGTACACGTGCTGGTCCTAGACCCCTTTACAGTAGTGCCAGCTGTTGGCATCGCACCCCCAGTTCCTGAGGTCAGCGGCTTGCGGGCTTCATTCAAAGTGGGAAAGGTCAAACGATGGGGGACGATGACCAGACCATTTACTGCCTCAAAGAAGAAGCATGTGCGCCGGGAGCGTGTCGATACTCCCCCCCAGCTCGACGTTCCCCCGGCTCCAGACTCTCTCTGCTTGATAATCCCCCTGCTCGCTGTCCTCCCTCTCCCCCCCCCCCCCCCGCTGCTCAATACTCCCATTGTCAAATATGTGTCCCTGATCTACATTCCCTTTGCTCGATACCACCTCGCTTACCCTCCACATTCAACCCCACACCCCCACTCCCTCGCCCCCAACAGAAAGAAGCTGTCCTGGGGGGGTGAAGGGTACGAAAAGAAATCTTTCCTATACCATGTTCGTGCAGGACGGCGCGCGCACGCAGGCGCGCTCGCACACACACACACACACACACACACACACACACACACACACACACACACACATAGGCAAGTAGGGGGAGGGGGAGGAGTATCGAATAAGGTAAATATCGAACAGGGAGAGTATGGAGCAGAGGTTCCATTGATGGCAGGGCAGTAGTCCATTGAGCTGATTGCCGCTGGTTCAGGTGCGAAAGAAATCATCAAGGGCTGACGAGGCCAATGGAGCTGTACACCAAGAACTTTGCGCTCTCCCAGCTGTGCTTCTGTATTTACCTCAAGTACTTCATTTTTTTTGTTGTTGTTTTGTTTTTGTGAACCCACTTCAACTTCCACCCTGAACTCGACAGATGGATCCACAGGGAAGAAAAAAGGACAAAAAAGAGGGAAAAAAGAAAAAAAGAAAGAAAGAAAGAAAAAAAGGAAAAAAAGAAAAACGAAAAAAAAAGGGGTCAGGAAGAAGATTGCCTTTCAGAGGCTAGAGGTAAAGTTGTTACACAGGTTGGGAAACTCCTGCCAAGTTGCAACAGTCGGGTGTAAGACCGTCTGAGCCAAAGTCACACACTCAACGGGAGGAAGGGGAGGGAAGGCTGGTAACCAAGCTATACAGGTAAGTCCTCTGTCCTTTCTTTCTGTTAGTATTCTCTCCGCAAGGCACTTCTGAAATGCAAAAATCATGGACTTGGTGGTTGATAGCGTATTTCATTTAATGATTGACCACAGTGTTTATTTCTCTGATTTTAAAACATGACTTCATTTGAATGAAGGAACAAGAAGTCTCATTCTTGTGCTGACGTCACCATCATCAGGATACGTCACGGTGGAGCAAAACTGCAGTGGTAATAACCTGCCTGGTATGTGGAAGACTGTATCAAGTCCAGGGCACCATGCAGTCATGATCAGCTTCAAGCCTATCGTGCCACATGTGCTTAAGATCCAGTTGTATTCCTGTGTCATGCGTTGCGACCGTTCCTCCGGACACTGCGAAAAACGTTACACCAAAGCCTGGAACAGAGCAGATTTTGAAAGTAACTTTGCCCACCTATACAAGGCCACGGAGCTCTTAGTGCATGCTGATGTGATCAGTGCAACTCGGGCAGATGCTTTCAGTTGTTCTTCACCTTCTTCTCCGAGACCAACACACCGAAGATGTTAAACGGTGGTTTGTGGACTGTTCTGTGGATCACTACTCCATCTTCCAGCATCACGTGGCGTGCAACCTGAAGACAGAGTGTGCGGATGGACGGGACGAAACAGGGGACTGTCCCTTCAGTAGTCGGGACTGCCAAGGTTTACTAGCGTTGTGTGACCATTGCTATAAGATTGTCTGGCGCCTGCACGGATTCGACACAAAGGAAAAGTTCATACATGAAGCTGGTAATGAGTACTGTCGTTCGTGGGGTGGCATATTGAACTTACCCGTATGCATGCTCAGTCAGTGGCAGAACGTTGTTGTGAACATAACGAAGTTACTGCATGGATTTGACAATGTTTTTGCTTGACTACGCTCGTTTGACACCAGTTTGCCTAACATGTACAGAACTCGCACTGTGACTAACGACAGAACTGCGATTTATCATTCATTATGCACCCCATTTCAAGCTGCCATGTCAGGAACAGTCTGCAGCACTGGCCTTGGGCGCAATTTTCAAATCTTACCTTGTAAAACGGTTTTCAGGGCATCTTCCTTTGGGGCCATATGTGAAACTGGAACCAATAAAAGTGCTGAAAAGTATGTCAGTGGCCATGCGATTTTCTTAAGCGCACGTGCTTTTTCGCCCAAGGGGGAACAGTCAGTGATGGTGTGTTCTGACGGTCACGTGACACGTGACTTTTTGCTGTGTGGTTCAGCCCTGCATTCTGTTTGTGACGAGCATCAAACGCTCTTCTGTTATTTTTCTTCTCAGAGGTCACGTGATGGCCAGCTTCATTCGACAGATCACCACGTCACGTTAATTCCCACGTTTACCTGTAGGGATCAGCTCACCACGCTGTCCTATACACTGGTTTGTGATTTCATAAATGATTGTTCAGATAACAGTGATGAGTCGTTCTGTAAACATCCTGTTTGTACCGACAGTTTCACGTGTAGAAATGGCCAGTGCGTGCCCTTTGAAGAACTATGCAACCGAGTGTCCAATTGTCAAGATGAATCAGATGAGGATGTCTGTAAACTAACTCGCTGTGTTTTCACCTCCACAACGCGATGCATCCGCTCAAACGTTCTGATCAACTTCGATGGACGTTTGAACTTTGAAGCACAGAAGATGAAACCCAACGAATCGTGTCCTGACAGCCACTATCGTTGCCTCAGTAGGTACGAGGACTGCCTGCCTGTCTATACAAGATGCAATGGGATGTGCACGACTGTCTTGACCACCAGGATGAAGAAGGATGTCAGGATCTCAGGTGTCCAGGGTTTTTCCGGTGTAGACTTTCAAAAATCTGTGTGCACCATGGTAACCTGTGTGATGGCTGGCCTCACTGTGTGATGCGTGATGATGAACTGGCGTGTGGCTCAGCCTGTCCAGAAGGATGTCTTTGTCAGGGTGATGCTTTTTTGTGCTTTCAGCCCTTCCCCTCAGTACTCTTCCCCCACCTCCGTTCATTGAATGCCACAGGTTCTGGAATGACGCTGTCCGATGTGAGTCACAATGTTTATCTCCTCCATTTAGTTCTAGCCCAGTGTTCATTAATCCAGGTACCTCAGGAATCATTGTTAAACTTGAGGTTTCTTGACCTCAGTGATAACAGACTCCAGCAAGTTAACATGACGTCTTTCCTTTGTTTACAAAATCTGCAGTCATTGTCGATGTCCAACAATCCTCTTGTTTCACTACACCGTGGTCTCTCACTTGTCAATGAACAAAGCTCACTAACAACTGTAGATTTGTCACACACCACTCTCAAAGTATTGATCCTGAAGTGCTGGGAAAATTTTGTCGCTTGCAAAAACTCAATTTAACTTTTACCTCTATTCATGCAATTAGTCCTGGTGGTTTTCAGCACACACCACGGGTAGCTGAAATTCTCTTGCATGAAAGTCCTGTGAAAAATATTTCCTGCTGATATTTTTAAAGGCCTTTTTCATCTACGTTCAATATCTGCACAGAATTACAAACTCTGCTGTGATGAAATACTTCCTGAAGACTTTGACAATCGTCTTGCTTTGCCCCAAAAGATGAAGTCTCATCCTGCGGAGACTTGCTGCGATCTTGGATGTACCGCGGGGTTTTGTGGCTAATGTCTTGTCTGTCCATTACTGGAAACCTCTTCTGTTTCTGTGCACGTGTCTTTTCAAAGAGCATGACCTCTTCGAGTGGCTTTGGTGTGTTTGTCACGAATCTTACCATGGCTGACTTTTCTGATGGGTGTCTACATGCTTATCATCGGCGTGGCTGACGAACAGTACCGCGGAAGATACCTTCACCATGATGACACGTGGAAAAACAGCGTGACGTGTAAGTTCTCTGGTTTTCTGTCTCTGATGTCGAGTGAGGTGTCGGCTCTAATCATTTGCCTTATTACTCTGGATCGGTTCGTGGTTCTTCGCTTTCCATTCAGCAACCTGCACTTTGGTAAAAGATCAGCAACAGTGGTTTTCTGCATGGCTTGGTTGGTTGGCTGCTTTCTGGCGCTGTTACCTTTGCTGCCAGTGACATCACACTGGGAGTTTTACAGTCAGACAGGTATTTGTATTCCACTGCCAGTTACAAGACAACAGTTTAAAGAAAGGTATACTCCTTCACTGTGATGATCATCTTTAATTTCAATCTGTTTTTACTCATTTCGGCTGGTCAGGCCTTTATCTACTGGTCAGTACAGAAAAATGCATTGAAACCAACACCACTAAAGTGTCACGTGACATGACCATCGCTCAAAGGTTGATTACTGTTGCAGTAACAGATTTCATGTGCTGGTTTCCCATTGGGCTGTGTGGAGTTTTAGCTTCGCTTGGTACCCCTGTCTCTGGAGAGGTGAATGTGGCCCTCGCTATACTTGTACTACCCTTAAACTCTGCCGTCAATCCCTTCATGTACACGTTCAACACTCTCGCCGAGAAGCGGAGAAAATCAAAAGAAAACGAGCTTCTAAGATGGATGCATACTCACAAGGATCTGGTTGAATGCTGATCACAATCGCACCCAACACAGCAGAAATAAGTGATAAGGCAATGATCATACTGGAACTGTCATTCAAGCGTATTCAATCATTTCTCAAAAACACGTCAAGAAACTTTATTATCTCTCGTTAAAAGAGAAATTACATTCGTGACCTCTGCCCTAAAAGTTTAGACATACATATTTATAGTTACAAACGTGACACTGAAAATTAAAATTACTTTCTAACAATAAAACATGCGTGTTTCACAAAAAATGGGAATTTCAGTCTTTCTCCTTTTTGGTAGTGCAAATAAAGCATGCACTCAGCCACTCATAATTATATATATACATACATGTGTGCACGTATGAGAGAGAGAGAGAGAGAGAGAGAGAGAGAGAGAGAGAGAGAGAGAGGTGATTTATCATTAAAAATCATTAAGATAAGACATATTCCAGACATTTCTATTCCTCACTGTTCCAGGACATGCACACATAACACACACACACACACACACACACACACACACACACACACACACACACACCTATACTTTCCCCTTCTTGCTCACAGACATACACACCCGCGCACATGCTTATGTCACAGGTGACCCACCGCCTCTTTTTACACGCTGTGTTTGTTTAAAAGCGCAATGGATTTGAACACAAAGCTCTTTTTGTGGGCATCGGCTTAGCTCTGGGGACACAAAACGTCTACCTGATGGAAGGAGCTCAAACTGTCGCGCAAGCGTATGCCCACTGTCACTAACATCGCACGAGCCTTGTTAACCGCACGCCTTTCATACAACTCACTCATACTCTCCTGTCTCTCACCAACATCTTACCACACATGTTCACAAACGCTATCCAAGAGTTTGCTGTTTTTCAAATAAAGATTTCCATACCAGCAAATGCATGAAAAAGTCAAGACAGACTCAATAAAACTCCTGTAAAATGTTTTAAGAATTTTTGGCTGTCAATTTGCGTAGGAAATACATTCTGGTTTGACATTTTTTGAATGCGGACCTGGTGTGTGTATTCAAAGTGAACTTATTGTCTAATGTTGTGCCCAGATAGTCACATAGATTCCATGAGAGAGAGAGAGAGAGAGAGAGAGAGAGAACGCCAAAGAGTATATTATACCAAAAGCACCAACCATTAATTCATGTATATACAGACTTTACATACAGATTATATACACAAAGCATAATAAAATGTCAAGGATAGGCACAGATGAGAACATGAATATGTATACGGACATTTCCTTTCCCTATGATGATGATGATCATGAACATTAAATCCCTTTCTCCATTCTCTTACAGAAAGTCATCTGGGAATAGGTGGGTGGGGAGTCATCTTAGTCATGATCATATTAACTCCCCCTGTGTTACAAAGTAACTCCCTGGGAGTCAGAAAACGCGTGTACACATTAACTCCCAGGGGAGTTATTCTAAACTGTGAAAAACTGACCCCCCTTAGTGGACAGGGAAGTTAAACTTTTACACACCTGGATTAACTCCCGGGAGTTAATCTGGATATAGTACAGACTAACTCCCAGGGGGGTCATTCTGTTACAGGGTGGGAGTTAAGTCTGATAGATGTACAAAATGACTCCCCCTTAATGTTTTCAAGAATTTGTTGAGACTTGTACGAAAAAGATTTTAGAACATTTTGAAGTTTTACTGAGTGGAGTTATTTTTGCACAGGGTGGGAGTCATTCTATTTTAACTCCCGGGGAGTTAAAATTTACATATGATCAGTTTAACTCCCTGGGAGTTAAACCATTCAGGGAGTTAAAACTTTTCGTTACACCGATGATGTTTGACTCTTCACTACCCACTTGGGAATAAATGATGATTTTTTTTTTTCCTTGTGCGGTGGGGGCGGGGAGAGAGTGGACAGGGGTGGGCGGGGGGGTGGAGGGGAAGGGAAAGAGATGGGCTTGGATCTGGGACTTTTCAAAGAGGCAACTGGGGCTGTTGAGTCTCTGTAGCCCCGTATAATCCATCGAGAGAGAGAGAGAGAGAGAGAGAGAGAGAGAGAGAGAGAGAGAGAGAGAGAGAGAGAGAGAGAGAGAGAGAGAGAGAGAGAGAGAGAGAGATTGTGAGAGAGAAAACTGAAATCTGGCGATTTTCAGATCTATAGATGTTCTTAAAACACTTTGCTTTTTTTTTGGTTTTGGTTTGTTTTTGTTTTTTTTTTGTTTGTTTGTTTGTTTGTTTTTGCTGTCTCATCCTCTGTGCCACCTCAGTGGCATTACACCCACGCCGCTCAATCCAACACCCCGTTCACAGCCACAGCATAAGCCTTTCGTATAATATCTGGGAACCGTGGTATATGGGAACGCGTTCCCAGACTTATCGTGATATCTGGGAACGCGTTCCCAAATTTCCTGAACGTCCAATCGTGAAATCTGGGAACTGGTATGATAAGGCATCAGAAAGAGAGTACTTTGTGAAAATCATGCCAAGAAATTAATGCGAAGGACACCACCTTCGAAGGCGCCACCTCGACCATCCAACGACAGCCTCCTTGAAGTTGTGATACTGGTGATCCTGGCGGAATCAAACCAAGATCATAGATGTGCAGAGGACATCAAAACTGAGGTGACCATGGGAGCAGGGCATGAAGGGCCACAGAATTTGATACTTTGTAATGCTGATAAATGAGAATGAGGATAATGGAAATGATGCTATAGATTTCCATTCCAGTCTGAAACTGCATGACAGGGCTGTCTTCCGTGCTTACTTTAACGAAATATCCCAGTGTCAACCAGGCCCGAGAGACACAGACACCTGCAGTACTGGTCAGGAAATTTGAGAAACATACCCAGAGATGCATCCATTTAAAGGATGAAACTTGACTGTGTGGGTTCACTCTTCCCAACTCAACCCTTAGAAAACTCAAATGTGGTTAGGAGCAGGTCGGGGCAGAAAAATCCCACATGGCTCTGATGGAAATCAAACCCACAACCTCCAAGCCGGGAATCCGCAGTGCTGATCACTTCACCATGGCGGCTGGTCTTAATTGATAACTCACTTAAAGCTATCGAGAGATGGTCCATTAACCACCTTTTCTGGGAGCGCGTTCCAGGGATTCACCACTCTATAGGCGAAATAGTGCTGGCGCAGTGAACTATTGTAATTCCTTTTCCTGAGCTTCAGATTGTGCCCACAGGTCTGCTCAACACACTGTTTTCCATCATGAGAGGACTCTTCGCGTTGTATAGCCCATGAGTGAACTTATAAGTTTCAATCATGTCATCCCAGATATCGTGGGAATTACGGGACGGCGGTAATGATGGGTGTACAGCATGTGTGTACAGCATCATGTTGAAATAAGAAAACAAAAATAGCATTTTGTTGTTGTTGTTGTTTGTTTGTTTATTATAATCATTTTTATTTTCTTCCAAGTTCAACATAAATATGACCAATAATCAGTCTATCAAACAGTTATTGAGAAAACCATTCAATAATTCCAAACATTTAAACACAAAACAGCACACTTCATACGCATTCAACTATACCAAACAAACAATGAAACAAACATTGAGACAAACAAACTGCAGTAGAGAGAAATTAATATATAAATAGATAAAGAAATAAGTGTAAAAAAAAAAAAAGGTTCACTGCTCAAACCTCCCCTGGTTGGCTCCCACCACCGTGCATACGAGAGCGAAAGTGCACAAGGGC
>JADBJO010000382.1:73199-78199 GCA_016801955.1 Conus betulinus
GTCCGAGAAGCTCCGCGCGGCCATGATGCCCATGCGGGGCTTCTGCTTGTTGGGCGGGTGGAAGGCACTGGGCGCTGGGGAGAAGACGTGCCTCATGCTGCTCGGGGAGTGCGTGTTGGCCCAGGGGGTGCAGTACTCCGGCCCGGAGTCGCTGCCCCGCGAGCTCATGCCCGGCAGCGGGACGGGCTGGTGTAGAAGTCCGTCACCAGATAGGCCTCCCCGTTGGCGTTGTTGTCGCTGGGGCGAGTGGTCCTCGTAGTCGTCCAGCTCCTCCTCCGACTCCATGACCGGGGAGACCCTGGAGACGTGGGGGATGTTGGGGCTGTACTGGCTGGAGCTGATCATGGTGGGCGGCCTGTGGAGGTCCTCTGCACCCCACTCGGGATCTTCTCTGAGATCCCTAGGATCTCTGTGGGTACCTTCAGGACCTCTGTCAAGACTTGACGTTGGGGGTTGGATCACTCACCGAACATCATTTGTTCAGCTTTAAAGGCTTTACCGAAACATTGGGGCTGATATTCTTCTTCCCCATCCCGTCATTACACAGGAGAAACACCTCATCCGGGAAGAATCCAGCTTTTGTGGGCAGTGACGAAGACTACCTTGCGAACACCAAGCTCCAGACCAGATCACGATGCTGAAGAACTCTGACGTTTACCAATCCCACGATGCAGATTCACTTTAGTGACTTGCTTCCAGCTGGAAATCCCACCTTCTTTTGGAACTGATTCAACATTCAGAGGGGAATCTAAGCTGGGGTACTTGGTCAGAACGCATTTTGTTGGTGAGCAGTAAAATTCTGGACAGTTTCAACACTGCGGAGAACCGACTCTAACCAAGAATTTCCCACCACCACGTAGCTTTGGGTTTAAACCTGAAGCTAAAGAATAATGAAGAGAAGGAAACTGCTCAACGATATTTATTGGTGATCGCGGTGTCTGATCGGAAATGCTGATTTGTATCCTCCAATATAAAGGAGATAGTGGCAAGAAATAAACTGAAAATCCATCTTCGAAAAAAAAAAAAAAAAAAACAAACCCAAGGTTTCGTTCATGAGACAATGTGTACGTAGCACCAAATGAAGTATCGTTTGATTTAAAGCTGGTAGTATTAAGTCCGTCCGTCGTTTCACTCATACAAAAGCGAACGAGTTGCGCAAACTCAAGGCCAAGATAAAGACAATGAAGAAGACAACATACGGCTACTTATTTTTATGCAAATCAGACGATCAAACCTGTTTCTGCATGGGTTTCCTTTTTGGTCTTCTTGCTCTCTATACTCTCTTTAGCTCTGAGACTTTTGACTAAAAAGACATAACTGATACTTAAACCTTTACCATCTATCTTTTTTCATCTTCATAGATAAAAGAAGCTTCTCATATCATGCAAACTTGTAAATATCAAGAGATCAATTTAGCTTTATGTTGGCGTCTCTCTTTTATGCAGTTTTTTGGGGGGTGGGGTGGGGTACAAACATTGATCAGTGTATTATTCTTCTGTCAACTTCAATACGGTTTTAACTCTATCGGAATAATTCCGTCTTTACAACATACAAACAAGTAAAATGGTCTCCTGTTAATCTCATTTATGGAGCAAACTCAAAATGGAAAGTCCTTATTCGTATGTAAACACATTTTTATATAGCACAGCTTTCAATCACAAGTTTCTGCATCAATATTCACCGACATTTATGAATACTCCCCCCAACAACCTCCAAACATATCAAGATGGCGTCACGAAACACCGCCAACAAATTCACTCCTCTCACTTCCGCTGCAACATCCACTTCGTCGTCCCGAATCGTCGTCGAGGTTCTGACAATGATTCGCCCTTCTCCGCTGCAGCGCTTGAACAACCCGATCACGTGACCTACATCCGGGCCTTTCCTCAACATCCGGGTTTCCTCAGACGGATCAGACTCCCACTCTGCAAACGGAAATGGACACATCTTGAGCATTCCAAGCGACCATGTACAGGCATAACAGGGGGGGTTTGTTCGTTACTGTCTACACCACGACAAAATCGAGCTCATGCTTCTGCCATCTCATCATGCAAAGCGACATTTTGTTTCTCATGCTCGTTCCCCAAATGCTAGGGCATGCACAACATTGACAGTAAAACATCGCCCGGAGTGCCAGCGCCCCCCTGCACAGCGATCCGAGCAGAAGACGACGGGCTCGTGCCAGCAAGACAAATCACAGCGTAATGTCCATCCACACAAGTGACACATGCATCAAGAATGAGCAACATCAGCATGTAGGCTCCGTCTTAGAGGGTCAAAGACTGCAAGACAGACAAAGAGAAGAAGAAGAAGAAGAAGAAGAAGAAGAAGAAGAAGAAGAAGATAGAAGAAGAGTATAGAAGAAGAAAGGAAGAAGGAGGGAGGAGGAGGAGGAGGAGGAGGAGAAGAAGAAGAAGAAGAAGAAGAAGAAGTAGTAGAAGATGGAGGAGGAGGATGAGAACGAAGAGGATGAGGAGGAGGAAGAGAAGGAGGAGGAGAAGAAGAAGAAGAAGAAGAAGAAGAAGAAGAAGAAGAAGAAGAAGAAGAAGAAGAAAAGAAAAAGAAGAAGGAAAAACGTTCAGAACAACCAGAAGAAAACCATTAAGAAACACGAAGAAGAAATGAAGAAAATGTACGGTTCATAATTCCCGAAAGAACGAAAGAAAGGAGAAAAGAAAGAAAGAAAGAGAGAAAGAAAGAAAGCAAGAAAGCAAAAGAAAAGAAAGAAAGACACAAAAAACACTGTGCTTCACCATTACCGCTCTAGCATCTAGATTAGAAATGGAATGGAGGAGCGGCTGGAGAGGGGATAGGACGGAGGAGGATGTGTGTGTGTGTGGGCGGGGGAGGGGGGGGGGGGCGGGAGGGGAGGTAAGGGGAGATAAAAGTGGGGGTAGAGAGAGGATCGGAGTGGGGGTGGGGACGGCAGATATTGGGCAATCGATGCCTTCCTCGTCCAGCAGCCGTGAATGACGTCAGAGGCAAGGCGCTTTCGGAAGAGAATCCCTGGCTGTGTGGAACACAACGACGTCTTCGGCATTTGTGAGGGTGTTGCACGTGCTCGTCACGAGTCCGGGGGAGTTCCGCGGAGTCAACGGAACCAAGGACCACGGAAAAGAACATGGAAAACCAAGGGGGAAGAAAAAAAGGGGACATAAAATGGTGTCGAATGTAAGACAGATGATACAGAGAACAACAGGAGAGTGGGAGAGAATATGAAATATATGTACAGAATACGAGAGAGAGAGAGAGAGAGAGAGAGAGAGAGAGAGAGAGAGAGAGAGTACACAAGGCTGCGTGTGAATTGGAGAGAATGTGTGAGAATGTAGAGAATGCAAGACAGATTACAAACAGAATATTGATGAGTACATGCACAGATATGGAGGAAATATAGAACATGCTGGGGGAGGAGGGGGAAAACAAATTATGTACAGAATACTGAGAGATGTAGAGAACATGGGACGGAGGTGAAGAGCGTAAGACATATCATATACAACAAACCGGAAAGAGATGAGAGAAGAGGGGTGACACGTAGAAAGTACTGTGTCAGATAACGTACAGAACAGCGGACAGATAC
The DNA here is from genome assembly GCA_016801955.1 of Conus betulinus. Taxonomy (NCBI): domain Eukaryota; kingdom Metazoa; phylum Mollusca; class Gastropoda; order Neogastropoda; family Conidae; genus Conus; species Conus betulinus. Next base: position 76,777 of record JADBJO010000382.1, read on the forward strand.
AAAGATGTGGAAGGAATGTAGAGAAAGAACAAAGAGTAGATACTACTACTACTATGAATAGGCCTACTTATACAGGGCCTATTCTCGGCTAGAGACCAAGCTCTAAGCGCTTTACAATCCACGCTTGTTTCCACAACGGGCTGCCTATCTGAGCAGTGCCGACTGAAGAGCTGCCAGCCGGCGCTTCATGCAGTCATTTCCCGTGTCATCCAGTCAGTCTCGTTCAATATCGCACACTCAATTTCCTTCCTTCCTTCCTTCGTTCCATTTTCTCACGCAGGGTGCATACTATGAGTAACGTGTCATCCATACGTTTATGCGTGCGTTCACACACGGAACCTCGGTTTATAGTCTCATTCGAAGGACTGAATGGGAAATGGAGTCAGAATCAATGTTAACTCCGTGGGGAAAATCTCCCTGTAATACCGAAACGGCCCGGCGGAGATTCGAACCCGCAACCCCAGGATCACCAAGATGACGAGTCCGGCGCTCTACCACTGAGCTATTTCGGCCCCAGATCATGAAGAGAACACCCGGTATGATGAGATATACGAAGACAGAAAGACAGCTACAGCATACAGCACAGAGGTAGAGAAAACAGGAACGATCTGAGGACCAAACTGCTAGAGAGAGATCTACAGCATGTGAGTGAGGTCAGACTGATGGTGAGGATTATGAGATACAGAGAGAAAATGAGGTAGAAAATACGGGGGAGACTGTAGGGAGGGCGGCCAACACCCTGAACGCGCTCACTGACTGCGCCATCAAATACTGACAACTATGATCTCTGGTTATCTGGTTATTACACTTTCATGGGCGTCGGTTACTGCTGCTATTTTTTTTTTTCTTTTTTGCTGTTTCGTTTAAGTTGAGATAAGGGTGTTGGTGGGGGCTGATTGGGTTTTTCTTCTTTTAGAAACGAACGTACTTGCACAGAGTCCCCCCCCCCCCCCCCCCCCCCAGTCCGTCTTCTTATCTCTCTCTCTCTCTCTCTCTCTCTCTCTCTCTCTCTCTCTCTCTCTCTCTCTCTCTCTCTCTCTCTCTCTCTCTGTCAATCGGTCGATGTGACTATCGAGTCTTGAGTGTCTCCAATGTCTCTCTTGGTCTTGTGTTGTTGGATGGACTCTAATGAAGCTGAATTAGTCTCTAACTCTGCCTGCCTATCTCACTGTCCGTCTGTCCTGTCTGTCTGTCTGTCAGTCTGGCTGTCTCTCTGGGTGTACACATAACCGTTCTGGGTTTTTTTGTCGCCTCGCTTTCCAACCCACACCTCCGCCCCCCCCCCCCCCCCCCCATCCCCTCATCCCTCAGACCCCGTCCCGATCAAAATCACATTGCGATCCAACGCCGAATGACACTGAACTCTCTCTCTCTCTCTCTCTCTCTCTCTCCTCTCTCTCTCTCTCTCTCTCTCTCTCTCTCT
>JADBJO010000382.1:88199-90583 GCA_016801955.1 Conus betulinus
ATCCGGCGGAGATTCGAACTCGCAACCCTAAGATTACGAGACCCGGCGCTTTACCACTGAGCTATTCCGACCCCCCCCCCCCCCCCCCCCCCCCCCCCCCCCCCCCCCCCCCCCCCCCCCCCCCCCCCCCCCCCCCCCCCCCCAAATCCAGTCAGGCAATCAGATTTCCTTTCCTTTCAGATCCTCTCAACTGCTGCACGATTACACGGAGGTCCATTTATCATCTGAATGACCCACGGCTGTGCCTCTTTCATCCCTTTGGCCACTCCCAGAACGCCAGCAATAGCTGGTATAGTAAGAGGAGTCAAAGCCCGGTAAACTACTATGGCATATATAGGCGTCAAAAAAACCTGTAAACTGCACAGCATGGGAGGGGGGGGGGGGATCTGGAGAAGGAAGGGAGGGAGGAAGGGAGGTAGTTGGGGCTCTTTTCGGTGTGCTCGGCCCTTCTGGGTGCAAGAAAAAGAAAAACCTAAAATGAAAACAAAAACAAAACGAAAAACCACAATCACTTTACGTCATTGTCAACCTCCAATGGCTGACTTGATTGCTCAGCTATTGACATCATCAAGGCACATTTAAACTGGGCTGTCACGCAGGAAGATACTCTATGCCAGTCTTGTCTGTCTGTCCTGTCTGTCCCGTCTGTCTGTCGTCTCTGTCTCTCTCTCTCTCTCTCTCTATCTCTCTCTCTCTTCTCCAGATCATCACCGATTAATACTAATTACAGCTGGGTCGTTGCTGTAAAACATAATTGCAGACTTCTATTAAACAATAAAAGGATGAAAAAGAAAAATAAGCCTAAAAAAAAAACACAACAACATTCATCAAACATCTATGGAAATCGTAGGCATACAGCCCCCCCCCCCCCCCCCCACCCCGTCCCCTTAACTGCCCCACGCTCACCGTCATCGAGACTCCCCACGCCTCATCTCGCCCCTCCCTACCTCACCCCCCCCCCACCCCCCCCCCCCCCCAGCAAAGCACACAAATAGAAAGGTACATAGCAGGGAAAACACTTTGCTCTTTCTCCATTCCTCTATACGGTGTCAAAAGTTAGGATAGTTGTGCCTCACACGTACAAACACACGCACGCGTCGCGCGCACACACACACACACAGCGCGCGCGCGCACTTACGCAATGCACACAAAAATACACACACACCGCTCACAGACACACACACACTCACGCACACGCGCACACAGACACACACATACAACACCCAGACACACACGCACGCACGCGCACACACAAACACGCGCGTCGCGCGCACACCGCACGCGCGCGCGCGCACAACGCACGGCGCACACTTATGCACGCACACACAAATATACACACGCACACACAACACACACTCGGTCACACACACACCGCACACACACACACACGCACACACAACACACACAACACACACACACACAACAACATACATACACACACAAACACGCGCGCGCGCACGCGCTAACACACACCACCACACACCCAACACACCACTACACACACTCTCTCGCCTCCTCTCTCTCTCTCGCCCCCCCCTCTCAATCACACACACACACACACACACACACACACACACACCCACACACACCAAACACACTCAGTCACACACACACACACACGTCGTGTGGCGAGCGCGCGCGCGACATGCGCGCGACACACACACACACACAACACAACGCTCTCTCTCTGCTCTCGCCCTCCTCAATCACACACACACACACACACACACACACACAACACACACAGACGCTCGCGCGCGCGCGCGCGCGCACACACACAACCCCATCGCACACACACACATCCCCACAGCATCGCACACACACGCACTCTCTCTCTCTCTCTCTCTCCCTCTCAATCACACACATCACACACACCCACACACACACACACACCACACACACAACACCACCCACACACAGACCAAGGGAGACACATCCTTCAGCTCAGCGATTAACGCGACCTTTGTGTCCCCGTCCTGAGTTTCTTTTACTGGTGCTAGAGATCTATATCTCTCCTTCTCTAGCGCTATCTCTGTCATTCTCTTATATCTTTCTGTTCTCCTGTATATGTCTCGCTCTGGCTCTCTGTCTCTCGCTCTTGTCTTGTTCTCTCTGTCTCTTCTCTCTCGTCATATCTCGCTCTCTCTCGTCCTATCGTGTATATCTTCTCTCTCGTTCTGTCTATCTCTGTCTCTCCTGTCTCTATCTCTTGGCTCTATCTCTCGATCTCTAGATGTCATCTCTCTCTTGTTCTCTCTTCTATCTTCGCTATGTCTCCTCTCTCTCTATCTATCTCTCTCTATGTATCTATATATAGGCCTCTCTATCTCTTATCTTGTCTCTTATCTCTGGTTCTCCGTTCTATCTTCTCTATGTCTCCGGAT
>JADBJO010000382.1:91568-94068 GCA_016801955.1 Conus betulinus
ATGATGGGCTCAACTCCAGAACAAAGACGCCCACGGCACGAAATCACATTGTGTACGCAAGCGACAATTCTAGAAATACCCCCACTTTATGAACACAACACACACACACCCACAAATCACACCCACACCACACACACACACAGATGGATCGGAACGAGCGGACAACGAGTATCCGTATCCGTATACACCACACCGCCGGCTTCTACAGATTCGATGAGCATAGAGATGGAAAAAAAAACGAACCCCTCACAGTTGGATCAGTTTATGCATAGCGTTATTTATCAGGAGAAAGAAATATTTTGCAATCCTACCCGAAGTGCGCGGAAAGGGGGCTCTTTCCCTGCGGTGGTGTATCAGTAGGACGGAGTTTATGAAAGCGGAAAATGAGATAATTAATGACCGGAGTACGCGTTTCGCGCGCGGTCAGATTTCACTTTCTTCTTCTTTTTCTCCCCACTTCCCCCCCCTCCCCCCCCCCCCCCACCCCGCCTTTCTTTGTTGCAACCTTCTTTTCCGTATTTCATGACAAGAAGAGAAGAATGGAGAACGGTTCGGATCGAGCGTAAAGTAGTGAATGCGTGCGTGTAGTGTGTGTGTGTGTGTGTGTGTGTGTGTGTGTGTGTGTGTGCACGCACGCGCGCAAACACACACACGCGTGCACGTGTATGTATGTGTGTGTGCGTGCAAGCACGCGCGCATGGCATTATTTTGTTTCATGCGATGTTCCTTAAGTGCTCTTGTGCTTATCTCTTTTCATACCGTAAATACGATCGATACATTCATGAGACATGCATACGTTAGAGAATCGTAAAAAGTATGAACAGCACAGAACAAAGCGCAGATCCCTGAGGAACGCCAAAGTCTAAGGTTTACTGGGATGATTGGCCTCCGTTCACCTGTTAGGTGTGTTTTCTTTATGCAAGATCAAAACGAAACGAGCATGAATGGATTAACGACACATAAAATAAAGAAAAACAAGAAAGGTTATCAGAGTACAAAACGAAAACATATCGATTGAGGATCGGCATTCATCTCTTCTATTGTGTAAAACGCAAGATTGTGGTGACTATCTTCAACACTCAAGCTGGACACATTGTTGCTTATCATCGCAATATGCAGCTAGTCCCTGAATTTGAGATTCAAATTGTCTTCTGGAAAACATGTATTGACTATGGTGACACAGCTGCATGTTACATTTACATACATGCAAGACAACTAATATTGCGATAAAGTCGAAAGATGTTGCCCCCCCCTTTTTTTTTATGTGTTCATCCACATCCAAACTGAAAGCCATGGATACAGTGAGATACTGACTCAAAAAAGTACATTCACTCGTTTCTGTAATCATTTTTTTTTTTTCGGAAAAATATCACACTGTATTTCATAACAAACAAACAAACAAAAAAAAAAAAAAAAAAAGGAAAAAAAAAAGAAAAAAAAAAAAAGAAGAAGAAAGCGAAGACAGAGTAACAGGAATTTTAAAACGACCCAAGTCGCTGATTTAGCTTCTTTTTGTTTACAATCCATCATCATCTTCGATGTCACAAAACAATACACATGCTGTTTTTTCAGGCTTAGCAATCGGAACAGCTTTTTCTAGTTGCGTTCTGCACTTCCTTCTATCTCTCTTTTTTTCTTTCTTCCCCAGGACACTGTAAATAGTAACGTTTTGCACTTCCTTCTATTTCTCTTTTTTTTTTTTTCTTCCCCAGTACGCTATAAATAGTACCGGTCTTTGATTGGCAGGGATTGTTCTCCCGAAGAACAGTCACTCTCAGTAGACCTCGGTGCAGTTAAACCCCTAACCCCCCCCCCCCCCCCCCCCACCCACCACACTACACACAGTACATCCCCCCCCCCCCTCCCCACCCCACACACACACGACCCCCAACAAAACACTTATACTTTTTACCTCAAGAACTAATTCCTACCATCTTAAAAAAAAAAAAAGAAAAGAAAAAGAAAAATTACGTTCAATAAGGTGAATCCATCTTCTTCCTTCAGAAAAAAACAACAACAAACAAAACAGAAACAACAAACAACAAGGAAAACAACAACAACAAACAAAACAAAAACAAACAACACACACACACACACACACACACACACACACACACAATTCTCCCCGCTAACTTTACGTCTTATCTTCTTCCTCTGAAAACTGGTAATAAAAGAGGGACCACCAATCACCCACAATCGTCTGCGCCTGCCAGCCGTCCTGCCGCGCTACGATGGTGTCATAGCACCGCTCTATTTACCCAATGAGGCGATACCCGGGGGTGTTGTGTTCCCTGCTTCAAGGAGGCCCGGCCGGCCACCGTGTTCTCTCACCACGCTCGTCCGAACCCTTTCCCTTGCTGCTGCGCCGCTCTGTAGTCAGCTAGCTAGGCCTAGCTGGAAGGGGGCGGAAACTCGGTGAACCCTTTGGAACCAACTTTGGTGGAAACACGGGGGAGAAGGAATGACGGCCCGAGTAAAAGAATGAGGTTTGTTACATTTT
>JADBJO010000382.1:104068-106568 GCA_016801955.1 Conus betulinus
ACACACACATGCACGCATAAAAAACTGCATGCAATCAGTCTGTGCCTCTGTGTGCCAGAGCGCGTGTCATGCGTGCGCCGCTCTGTGAGTGGGTGCAGCAGACCAGTGCATATGTACGCGCGCGCTCGCCTGCACACCTCCATGCATAATCATGAGCGCGAATATCTGCTAAGGCCATCCCCCACGGGAGATACACTGGATCAGGCGATGACCCCCCTCCCCCCTCCCCCCGCTAATGAATTCTGCTTCAGCAGCAAGTCAGCACATTTCCCATGGTCATGGCTTTCCCACGGACCGGGCCTGTAATGCCAGAACAGCCACGAACACTGCTGGCAAAAAAAAAAAAAAAAAAAAAAAAAGACTGAAACTGGGTCAGCGAAAGCGGTAAACGTCTGCACAATCCAAGGGGTTAATGAGGAACCCTGGGCCATTAGTATTATCATTGTTGTTGCTGTTGTTATTATTATTATTATTATCATCATTATTACCTTATTATTAGCATCATTACTATTATTACTATTATTATCATTATTATTATCATTACTATTATCATTATGGTCATTATTATTATTATTATTATTATTATTATTATATTATTGCTTTTATTATTATCATTATTGTTATCATTGTTACTATTATCATTATTATTGCTGTTGTTGTTTTGGTGCTGTTTTTGTTGTTTGTTATGATGATGATGACGATTATGACTGTTGTTGTTGTCGTTGGTGTTGTTGTTGTTGTTATTATTATTACCATTATATCATCATCATCATCATCATTATTATCATTATCGTTGTTGATGCTTGCTACTATCATTATTGTTGTTGTTGTTTGCTGCTGTTATTATTATTATTATTATCATTATTATTATCATTCATATTGTTGCTGTTGTTGCCATTGTTGCCGTCGTCGTTATTGTTCTTCTTGTCGTTGTTTGTTGTTTACTGCTGTTGTTGCTGTTGTTGTTGTTGTTATCATTACATCACAAGATACAGCAAACCAAGCTTCAGCTCTCATTGGTAATACTGCTATTAAAAATTCGCGAATAATCACGATGTCCTCTCCCCCCCTCCCCCCCCCCCACACCCTTTGGTCGTGGTCGTCGTGGTCGTGGTCGTCGTCGTGGTCGTCGTGGTCGTCGTCGTCGTCATCATCATCAACAACAAGATCATCATGATGATGATCATGGTCATCATCATCGTCATCTCATCATCATTATAAGATCATCACCAACATCATCATCATCATCGTCGTTGTCGTCGTTACATCATCATTATCATCGTCGGTATGTCATTACAGTACTATTATTCTTATATTACATTACATTATTATCGTATTATCATATCATCAAAACTCCAACGATTTATAAACCATCTTTATCATTACCATCGCCTCCGTTGCTGCTACAGTTGTTCAAAAACAATTTCAGCTAATCAAATGCACTATGTTTTCCACTTCAGCTGGCAATCATCATCATCATCATCATCATCATCATCATCACCATCATCACCATCACCACCACCACCACCACCGTCACCACCATCTTGATCATGATGATGATCATCATCATCATGATCCCAGTCACCATCCTTCTCATAAGCATGACTATCATCGTGGTCTTCATAACCATGGTCAACATCCTCGTTATCTTCGTCATCTTACGGCATTCAGCGAAATCCACTCTCACCATCACATGTATTCTTTCACATCCATCTCGATCTGTTTGCAGCTGGTGTTGTAAAAACGACACGAATTTCAATTGATCACGTTTTTCCGATTCCAGAGCCAATCGCCATCAACTTTATCATCATCATGATCATCACCATCATCAGCACGACGACGACAATAATGGTTAATGTCGGTGCAACCTTCATCATCAAAATCATCATCAGCAGCATAAAATGCAAGTGACCTATTATCAGATTAATCGTCACGAGCCGAGGCGGAGGAGAACACAGAAAGAAAAAGGTTGGGGGCGGGGCGGGGGCGGGGGGGGGGGGGGGGGGGGGGGGGGAGGGAGAGGGGGCGGGGGGGGGGGGGGGGGGGTGGGGGGGGGGCTGTCAGACAGGAGCAGACCATCCCCAATTCCCCTCAAGTTCAACGCCAGTGCTTTCCCTTGACATTTTCCTGCCAATCTCTCCCACGGAATTTCATCAACATAATGATGCCCAGAGTTGGCTTCGACCCATCCCCCCCCTCCCCCCTCCCCCACCCCCTTCCTCACCCCCCACTCTAAAACCCCCTCCCGATGCTAGGCCTTTTTTCATTCTTGCTCTTTTCTCTAATACCCTCTGTCATTAAGCCGGTGGGGCTTTTTTTTTTTCCCCCCTTAATTTTTTCGTCCTAACTTGGTTTGAAACACTAGGAGGGAGAGTGGGTACAGGCAAAAGGGAGTCAGGACCACCCATAACCAGTCAAATAACTGGTTCATAATGTGGGGAAAAAAACAATAACCCCCCCCCCCCCAAAAAAAAAAAAAAAAAAAAAAAAAAACTCTCTC
>JADBJO010000382.1:116568-119068 GCA_016801955.1 Conus betulinus
AACAGGCTAGGAAGTGGGGGTGGGGGTGGGGGTGACTGTGGATGGTGTGTGTGTGTGTGTGGGTGTTTGTGTGTGTGTGTGTATGTGTGTGTGTGTGTGTGTGTGTGTGTGTGTGTGTGTGGTGTGTGTGTGTGTGTGTGACTGTGTGTGTGCGTGCGTGCGTGCGTGCGCGCGTCTGTGTGTGCGTGCGTGTGTGCATGCGTTGAGTGTGTGTGTGGTGTGTGGTGTGTTGTGTGGTGTGTGTGTGTGTGTTGTGTGTGTGTGTGTGTGTGTGCCTGCGTGCGGGGTGTGTGTGGTGCGTGCGTGGGTGTGTGTGTGTGTGTGTGTGTGTGTGTGTGTGTGTGTGTGTGTGTGTGTGTGTGTGAATGTGAGTCTGTGTGTGTGTGCGGCTGATGAAGAGGAGAAAGGTTTTGAGAGAAAAACACACCACACACACACACACACCACACACACACACACGCACACCACGCACGCGCGCGGCGCGCGCGCGCGGGGCGCGCGCGCGGACATGACAGACAGAGAGAGAGAGAGAGAGAGAGAGAGGATGAGCGGAGAGGAGAGAGAGAGAGGAGAGAGGGAGAGAGAGGGGAAGGGAGGAAAAGGAAAGAAGGGCTGCAGGTGGAAATTCTTCATGAACAAATCTGCAGTAGCTGTTACTTCTGTTTTCAGTTACCTGAAAGCCCGCGCAAACAGTCACATGCCAGCAATTAGTTCAAGGTATTTTACCACACACACACGCACACACACAAAAAAAGAAAAACAGAAGACGAACGTAAAACAAACTCCACTTCTGACTCCTCTCCAACATCCGATGATGAGATTTCCTAGGATGGCTATGCTGGAAGGTGGGTGTGGTGGGGGGGGGGGGAGTGTGGGGGTGTTGGGTGTTGGGAGAGAGTTAAAAAAAAAAAAGGGGGGGGGGGGGGGGGGGGGACAGGAGGGGGGAGGGACGGGGGCGAAAGCGGTGAAAGGGATTATGGTATGATTCAACTTTTTAAAGTGAATTTGAAAAGCAGTTATTAAAAAATAAAAATCCCAGAAAACAACTTCTGCGTGTGTGTGGAGGGGTTGTGGTAGTTTTGGATGGGAGACAGGAGGGCGGAAGAAAGGAGGAGGAGGGGGGGGGGGGGGGGGGGGGGGGGGGGGGGGGGTGGGGGGGGGGGGGGGGGGGGGGGGGGGGGGGGGGGGGGGGGGGGGGGGGGCTGGGAAAGGAGGATATCAGAGGGGAACGGAAAGAGGCTGCTTTAAAACATGTTATTCGTACATTACGAGTGCAATACATGGCCTAATGCGATCCCGTGTTGTTTCATTCTGTTTGCAGCGGATGTTGCTGCTGCGATACTGAAGTGATGGTAGTTTCTTATCTTAAAGAGCAAGCTACCGACTATAAAATTTGTTTTTAATAACAGTCATGATAATGAATATAATGAACATATTAACTAAGTAGACCGTTTGAGAGACATGGTATTTCGACATCATTTCTACTTGTAATTTACGGATAAGTAAAAAAAGACACACTTGCACACGCTTTTTACGTATGCTCGCAGAGGAGAAGGAGAAAGAGTTGAGAGAGAGAGAGAGAGAGAGAGAGAGAGAGAGAGAGAGAGAGAGAGAGAGAGAGAGAGAGAGAGAGAGAGAGAGAGATTGTTTTAATGAGTGAACATCACAAGTAAAACAGACTGAGAAACGGAGGCAGGGAAACACACACACCCACACACACACACACACACACACACACACACACACACACACACACACACACACACACACACACACACACACACACACACAACACACACACACACACACACACACACAACACACACACACACACACACGCACACACAACACACACACACACACACACACACACACACACACACACACACACCACACACACACACCACAACACACACACACACGCACACACACACAGACACACACAGACACAGACACACACACAGACACACAGACCACATGCACGCACGCACATGCACCGCGCACGCACACACACTTAGCGGAACCGCAAGACAAAGGAAGACATCTGGAGGTGCAGGTAAACAATGGCTTTCTTTCTTCCTCCTGTTCCCATCCACCCCCTCTTTAACAAAGCGCGCCGATCCCCCCTACAGCTTAGCCCCTGTGTACTTAGCAAGCAAACAGAGTGCCAGGGTGAGAGAGAGAGAGAGAGAGAGAGAGAGAGAGAGAGAGAGAGAGAGAGACAGAGACACAGAGACAGAGAGACAGAGAGAGAGCAAAACAAATGCAGAGAAAGAGAGAGAGAGAGAGGGAGAGAGAGAGAGCGACAGAGTGAGAGGGGAGAGAGAGGCAGAGAGAGAGAGAGAGAGAGAGAGGGGAGAGAGAGACAGAGTGAGAGGGAGAGAGAGAGGCAGAGAGAGAAAGAGAGAAAACAAAGAGAGAGAGAGAGAGAGCAAAACAAAGACAAAGAAAGAGAGAAAGAGAGAGAGACAAAGTGGGGAGAGAGAGAGAGGGAGAGAGC
>JADBJO010000382.1:131568-136568 GCA_016801955.1 Conus betulinus
TAGAGCAGGAGCCGCGCCACACACTTAGAACTTAGAGAGAGAGAGAGAGAGAGAGAGAGTCCAGAACGCCCCCGAGAGCAGAGACCCTCGAGAGAGAGAGAGAGAGAGAGACAAGCAGAGGATCAGGACTGTTCGTCAATCGTCTCCACGTGAGAGGGGGAAAATAGAGAAAGTCAATTGCATCTCTCCTCTACTCTCTCTGTCTACCTCCGCTCTCTTCATTCCCCCCTCTCTCTCCTCCTTCTCCCCCTCTCCTCATACTCTCTCTGTCTAATCTCGCTCTATTCTCTCCCCTCCTCTCTCTCTCTCTCTCTATCTTCCTCGCCACGACGACGCCCCACGCGTGCCTCTGCACTATAACCCTCTTTTTTGCTGCTTCGAAGTTTTTTTTTTTTGCTCTCTGCGTTCTAGTTTTTTTGTGTTCCTAGTTTTTTGTTTGGGATTGATTTTGTCTCTAATCCTCTCTATTCCTCCCTTTTTGTCCCCATTACTTCAACAGCCCATGGTTCACGTTTCCTTTAGCGCGGAAAGATTGGAAGAGAAGCAGGCCACTTCTAAAAACCCCCAATCGTGTTTTGAATCCTTTGTGCGTTCGTGTGAATGACCGCGAGCATGTACGTAAAGTAGGGCAGGGAGGGAGAGCATATTCGATGGAGGGAGTTAGACCCAGAGAGCAGAGAGAGAGAGATAGACTACCCCCCGAGAGATCAGATAAGAGCGACCCCGAGATTGGAGACGAATGAATTCTAGAGCGAGCATTTTTCGAGAGAGACGAGAGACGATAGATGAGGTAGAGGATAGAGCAGCAGCTCCCCCCCAGGAGGACAGACACACAGAAAGAAAGAGAGAGAGAGAGAGAGAGAGAGAGAACTGATACGACCCGACTCGCAGAGAATCGTAAGACGAGTAGAGAGAGAGTGAGCAGAGAGAAGAGCACGGAGAGAGAGAGGCGAGAGAGAGGGGGCGTGGAGAGATGCTAGGATTGAGCCAGACAGAGAGACAGAAGTAAGAGAGAGGTAAAGGGAGGGAGTAGAGAGAGAGATCAGAGTGTTGTGTCCAAACAGACAGAGAAGAGACTTCAGATCAGATAGATATCCTATATATATATATTTCTATTAGATAGAGAGACGAGAGAGGATGAGAGATCGAGCTTCGCAGATCGGAGCTGGATAGACAGGGGGATGGAGAGATAGATAGATAGATAGATAGAAGAGGACGAAATTAGAGAGAGAGAGCCGAGAGAGAGAGAGATTCGTGGAGAACGACAGAGAGAGAGTGTCAGAGAGAGGAGATACTCGAGAGAGAGAGCGAGGGAGACTTTTTGGAGACTGATGGAGGCCTCGGTTTTATTCTCCTCCTCTCTGCGTTATATAGACATATGATAGAGGATTGCGTTTGGAAGAGAGAGAAGCGATGAGAGAGAGGAGGAGAGAGAGAGAGAGAGAGAGATGAGATCGAGAGAGATGATGGCGTTGAACAGGAAGAGGGGAACAAGAGATAGAAAAAGAGAGAAAATGAAGCATTGGGGTATGAAAGGAAAAGTCACAAATGAAAGAATTCACAATTTTGTTGTTGTTGTTTAATCCTGAAAGCAATATGCTTCGCCGAAAAAAAAAAATCGAACGTCTCTAGGCGCGTGCCCTAACCACCAGAATTTGCCCTCTGAACACACTCTGGAGAAACGGACTAATCCACCAGTCCATAACTATAAGACTGACACAAGTTTTAAAAATAATAGTTCGACTTCAAACAAGTATTCTCAGGGACTGAACGAGGAATACACCAACACCAGACAGAAAACCAACGATGACTATAAGGCGTATAGTCGTAATTATCGGTCAGAACGGAACAGACGAACGGAACGGCGACGAAGTGACTCGGCAGCAGCAGCAGCAGCAGTCAGCAGCAGCAGCAGCAGCAGCAGTAGCAGCAGCGGCAGGCGGCAGCAGCAGCAACAGCAACAGCGCAGCGTCTCCTCTGGTGGAGGGGGTAGACGGCTGCCATCATGACGACCGACCCCGACATTGATCGCTTCCTTGCGGAGGCTGCCGGTGCCAGAGTTGCATGAGAAAGCGAAGAGCCTGACGGTGCTAGGGTGACCGCAACGAGCGGCGTGGGTGTCATCGAACTTGTCAGCTGAGAGGCACTGAAGACGAGACAGAAGGGGTGGGGGATCACAAAATAAAGAAATAAAGAAAAATAGACAGACAGAAAAAAGAGAATGAAAGAAAGAACAAGAAAAGAAAAAAAAAAGAAGAAGAAGGAAAAAAAAAAGAAAGTAAACGAAAGAAAAAAATGAAAGAAAGAAAGATAGAAAAGAAAGAAGAAAGAAAGATAGAAGAAAAGAAGGAAAGAACAAAAAAAAAAAAAAAAAAAGAAAGAAAGAAAGAAAGGGAGAAAGACAGAGAAAAAGAAATGGACAAAAAAAAAAAGACAGAAAAAGAAGGAGAGAGAGAAAAAAAAGAAAAACAAAGAACGGACAAAGTATTGCTTCGTTTACGTCTCAGCCTCCATGGATGTGGCCAATCTGTCAGGGACAACGGGAGGCCTGACGACCGCCCGGCCCTGTTGTCAGCAGGTCATTATTCACGCGTATCTCCCGGTCCTCCATTAGGGGTCCGCGGCGGGTCCCTGCGTCTAGACGCTGACATCAGCAGGCCTTGGCTGGGACAGGGGCCACTAATTCAGACCCGCTCTTGGTGCTCGTCGCTTCTGGCAGACGACTGATTCATAGTGCTCGGAACGACGTTCCAGGCTTGGCTGGTTTGTGTCGTTCTCTGGAACTCTTAGAAACTCAAGAACTAGTACTACCGTAACGCCACTGTTAATTCGCATCATTCTGAACACCATTATGGAGCCTCATTCACTGAACTCTGAACACTATATTACAGACTACTATACCCATTCAGACCAGTGTGGATACCACTATAGACCGGGTACGTATCAATCTGCCCCCGTCTCATTGTGCCCCCGTCTCATTGTGCCCCCCCCGTCTCATTTTGTGCCCCCCAATGTAATCTCATTGTGCCCCCCGTCTCTTTTGTGCCCCCGTCTCTCATTGTGCCCCGTCGCCTATTTGTCCCCGTCTCATTGTGCCCCCCGTCTCATTGTGCCCCGTCTCATTGTGCCCCCCCGTCTCATTGTGCCCCCGTCTCATTGTGCCCCCCATTGTGCCCCCGTCCATTGTCTCATTGTGCCCCCGTCTCATTGTGCCCCGTCTCATTGTGCCCCCGTCTCATTGTGTCTCTCCCCCCCCGTCTCATTGTGCCCCCCGTCTCATTGTGCCCCCCATTGTGCCCCCATCTCATTGTGCCCCCTCTCATTGTGCCCCCCCCCTCTCATTGTGCCCCGTCTCATTGTGCCCCCAATGTCATCCTCATTGTGCCCCCGTCTCATTGTGCCCCGTCTCGTGCCCCCCCAATGTCATCTCATTGTGCCCCCCGTCTCATTGTGTGTGTGCCCCATCTCATTGTGCCCCAATCTCATTGTGCCCCCCCGTCTCATGTGCCCCCCGTCTCATTGTGCCCCACAATGTCATCTCATTGTGCCCCCATCTCATTGTGCCCCCGCTCATTGTGCCCCCATCTCATTGTGCCCCCGTGCCCCCATCTCATTGTGCCCCCGTCATTGTGCCCCCTCTCATTGTGCCCCCCCGTCTCATTGGGCCCCCCGTCTCATTGTGCCCAATCATTGTGCCCCCAATGTCATGTCATTGCCCTCATTGTGACCCCCCGTCCTCATTGTGCCCCCGTCTCATTGTGCCAATGTCATTCAGGGGAAACAAGAACACGTCGGGGCACAATGAGTTCGGGGCCACATATGAAACCATTTTCATGCCATGAGACGGGGGATACACACAATGAGACGGGGGCACAATTATGAGACGGGGGGCACAATGAGACGGGGGGCACATTTTGGGGGCACAATGAGACGGGGACACAATGAGACGGGGACACAATGAGACGGGGGCCACAATGAGACGGGGGGGCACAATGAGACGGGGCACGATGAGACGGGGGCACAATAGAGACGGGGGCACAATGAGACGGGGGCCACAATGAGACGGGGGCACGATGAGACGGGGGCCAAATGAGACGGGGGCACAATGAGATGGGGGCACAATGAGACGGGGGCACAATGAGACGGGGGCACAATGAGACGGGGGCACAATGAGACGGGGCACAATGATGACGGGGGCACAATGAGACGGGGGCACAATGAGACGGGGGGGCACAATAAGAGACGGGGGCACAATGAGATGACGGGGGCACAATGAGACGGGGGCACAATGAGACGGGGGCACAATGAGACGGGGGGCCATGATAATGACACGGGGCACAATGAGACGGGGCACACACAGGTGGCACAATGAATGGGGGCAACAATGAGACGGGGCACAAGATTGAAACATGACCCAATGAGACGGTGTGGCACAAAAGAAGGGGGCAGATTGTGACCATTCCAAACCACTGTCGTACCATTCCAACTCACTTCCAGACAACTCATTCCACCACCCGGAACATCATTACAGACTGTTCATTCATATTACTCTGAACCCATCACAGACCACACACATCCATCCATACCACTATGACCGTTATTGCGAGCAACTCGTTCAAAGCAGCCTCGACACTACTACAGACAACTCTTTCAAACAGCGGCGTGGTGCAACAAGAGTGGTTTTAGTCACTAACGGAGAGCACCGGTGTAACGGCAACTTAAAGTCATTGTCAGAGGAACTGGTGTTAATAACGGCTTTGATCACAGACTGAAAAATGGTATAACTGTGGCTTTAGTGGCAGAAAGATAAGTGTAGCAAAGCGTCTGGTCTCTGACCAAAGACCGACATAGCGGGGGCTTAAGTCACTGCCCGCCTTGGTATTCCAGTAAAGCAGCAGCACACAGCCCACTGTCCCCAGCGCAGCACTGTCCCGTGGATCACAAAGAGGCACTCCCTGCCGGACGATACGAACATTTCCTGAACTCTGACCTCTCGCTAC
>JADBJO010000382.1:146568-154068 GCA_016801955.1 Conus betulinus
TTCTTCTTTTCTCTTCTTTTCTGTTTCCTTCTCCCTCTTTCTTTTTCCTCCGGGTTTTTTTTTTCATATTCATACCCCCCTCCAAACCGAGTTTCATGTTTAGAACACATACACCGAAAGTAAATAAATGATTAAAAAAAAGAAGAAAACCCAGTAACAAAATCGTCATCGTCATCAACAAGAGCAACATACTGAGAACTGCGCTCTGTCTGCTGCCTCTCACCGACTTTTCTTGAAACATCTGTACAAGAGGCTTTTTGAGCTCCGTTCAAATCTTATTTGCTATTTTTGTTAATAATCAACCACTTTATTTTGCCACCTATCTGAATAATACCTGTTTCATATGCCATCTGCGTTAATAATAATGAACCTTATCTACCGGCAACTTACATTAATACTTATGACATTTATTTGCCATTTATAATAATCATAATCTTCATTAGCGACTAGCGTTAATAATGATCAACCTTATCTATCGGCAACTTATGTTAATACTTATGAACTTTATTTGCCATTTATGATAACTGTCATCTTCATTAGCAACTTCGGTCTTAAATGCTTAGCAATTTCATTTTGCATCTTAGGTTAATCATTAGCCCCTAAGGACCTAGTATTCCGGTATTACGAAGTGTCTTTCAAGGGAAAAGTGACACACACCACACACACACACACACACACACACACACACACACCACACACACACACACACACACACACACACAGAGACGCACACACACACACACACACACACACACACACACACACACACACACACACACACACACACACACAAACTCACTCACTCACTCACTCTCTCTCTCCTCTCTCTCTCTTTCACTCTCCCCCCGCTCTCTCTCTCCCTCCCTCTCTCTGTCTTTCTCTCTCCTCCCTCGCCCCCCCCTCTCTCTCTCTCTGTGTGCAGAGAACCATCAGAAGCAATGGTGCTTCAGCCATCACTGTGCGGGCCATTGCAGGTAATGTGAGCTGAGCTGTGCTTGAAGAAGATTGGGGCCCATCGCAGTGCAGCCTGCCTTTCAATATGCACTCCTCCTTCACGACAGTTGAGTGATGGGTGGTGTGGTGGTGGTGGTGGTGGTAGTGATGGTGTGTTTGGGGTGGTGGTGTGTGTGTGGTGGTGGGGGGGGGAAGGGGGTGGGGCATGCCCAGTGGGAGGTGATTCTGTGTGTCTTTTAGACCGTGTACGTGTGTGTGTGTGTCACTGTCCATATAGGCAGACACTTTCATCGGGGGATGCACGCGGCACGTGCCGCGCGCGCACACCACACACATCTCACGCACGCATGCATGCACACTGCACACACGCACACACACACACACACACGCACGCGCGCGCCACGTGCTCACACACACACACAACACACACACACACACACACACACACCACAACACACACACACACACACACACACGCACACGCATGCACACACACACACACACGCACACCACACACCCACACACACACACAAAGTCGTGTGTGTGTGTGTGTGTGTGTGGTGTGTGTGTGTGTGTGTGTGTGTGTGTGTGTGTGTGTGTGTGTGTGCGTGCGTGCGTGCGTACGTGCGTGCGTGTGTGCGTGCGTGCGTGCGTGCGTGCGTGAGTGCGTGTGTGTGTGTGTGTGTGTGTGTGCGCGTGCGAGCGCGCGTCTGCCTGTCTGTCTGTCTGTCCATCCATCTGTCTGTCTCTCTCTCTCTCTATTGACGTGTTGCTGATCTGCATTTTTCCCCTTTCGTATTTGTATCATGGACTGTATTCATGTTTCCTGCTTATATTCTTGTTTCTTTCATTTCATTTTCTTCCAAAAAATGCCCCATACACCTACTCTCTCTCTCTCTCTCTCTAACTCTCTCTCTCTCCCATCTCTCTCTCTCTCCACTCTCTCTCTCTCTCTCTCTCTCTCTCATCTCTTTCTCTCCCATCTCTCTCTTTTTCTCGTCCCAAACGTCCTCCAAGCCTAAAAAAAAATAATAATAATGACACACACACACAAAAGCAATCCCATTGCCTACCTCAAAGCAACAATAAAACGAAATGGAATGGAAAATAAGAAATTTAAAATCGAAATGAAATCGCACATTTCCCCCCCCCCCCAAAAAAAAAAAAAAAAAAAAAAAAAGAAAAAAAAAAAAAAAAAAAAGAAAGAAAATCACACCACACAACAAAGAGATAGAGGAGAAGAAGAGAAGAAGGGCGGTAATGGTGAGATTAATAAACAAACAAAACAAACAAACAAAAACCCCACAAACAAAGCAACCAACAAACACCTCTGCCAACAACAACAGCCCCCAAATTGTGAAATTACTTTCATTTCTCTGTCCTGGAGCCTCCATTTTCTGCTCATTGTCACCGTGGAGGCGACACAAGGGGCCCTTAAAATGACGAGGGAGGGAGGAGTTGACAACGACATGCGAACTCCAGCACTTTACGGGGGGGGGGGGGGGGGGGGGGGGGGGGGGGGGGGGAGGAGAGGGCAACACAATGGCGCCCCCCCCTCCCCCCCCCCAAATCGATTTCATCAAAGCTTAAATTGGTTCCCGATTTAACATTGTGTGAGGGAGAATGGGGGGAGGGAGGGGGGAGAGGGGAGAGGGGGGGGGGAGGGGGAGGAGAGGGGAGAGAGAGGGAGGGAGAGAAAGCGCAGAGAGAAACATGAGGGCAGAGAGAGAGGGGGGGAGTGACGGAGAGATTGAGAGAGAGAGAGGAGAGGAGGGGAGAGAGAGGGAGGAGAGAGAGAGGAGGAGGGGAGGGAGGAGAAAGAAGAATGTTTATTCAGTCTAAATGGCCCCCAGCTGAAGGGGGTTTCATACGTGGCATCATACAACATTCCTAATACGTAACGAAATGGAATCATGAAAAAATGTAGATATGTTACAAAAGGCAGAATACATTAAGACATTACTGTTCGAATTGAGAGAGAGAGAGAGAGAGAGAGAGAGAGAGAGAGAGAGAGAGAGAGAGAGAGAGAGAGAGAGAGAGAGAGAGAGAGAATGAATTAATGAATGAATGTTTGTTTAATGAAAATAGGCCATAGACCCATTTCATGGGAGGATGAATTCTATATAGAGAGAAACATCAACAAAGCTCATTTTGTATAGGCATAAAATAAATAGATGCACAATAATGGAAAGGATGAAGAAATTGAACATACAGCAAATTATACATCAAGTCAGTACAGCTGACTGTCTTTTCATCTGTAGTGCTCTATAGACGTAATTTGCAAGGTTGTTTATAATAAAACTGTTCTCGTTAGCAACTAGGACAGATAATCTAAAACTTGATGGGAAGTTATAGAATTTACGTGGAATATAGTTTTTCTCGGAGTTCTTTATATTTTGGACAAATAAGAATGAAATGGACCTCGGTTTTCTTTTTGACACACGCACAGAATGGGCAATTTTTAGACTCTGTACAGAAACATCATGGCGATGTCGCAAACGGTGAGGTCTCAATGAAGACACACCCAACCTAATTCTTGTCAATGCATTCCGTAGAGTTATATGTTTAGCAGTAAACAAATATGAACTTAATAGACAATGTTGATTTAAAAAATGAGCTATAGAAAGAGAAACGATCTCTTGTGGGTTATTTCAAAATGCCAATCCTGTTGGTAACATTCAACCAGTCTCTGTTTAAAAATAGATAGGAACATATTACAATCACCAACACCCTGGCTTTGCCACACATGACCAAAACCATAACGATATAAAGAGAAAGCATACAGAGGAAGCCCAAGTTAATCTATCTTGATTATGCATGGCTAGTAACATGTTATAAGATTTTAAGGGAAGTCTGTTTGAAGGCATTCTCAAAACACGTAACCAATATTTCAGACATTTAAGATTGGCATTAATAGCAAGCGGGTATCGACCAGTTTCACCATATACTAATGTGTGTTTGGAGAATGAATTTTAACATTCAAAAATCTTTTTAAGGAAAAAAGATGAACAGATTCTATTGGATTAAATATTTGCACAAACAACCCTAAATTTCAGCACCATAAGTCAATATGGGCTGAATCCGACAGTCAAAAAGTTTAAAAAATACATCAGGTGAAGTATTTCCAATGGACCACAAAAGTCTGAACAGAGCAAACTACCTTTTTTGCGCGGCTTGCCATATCCTCAAGAGTATGTGTATATGACAACCGAGTTGAAAGAAACATACCAAGGTATTTATACATATTGACAATTGAAATATTCTGACTTCCGTATAGCCATCTTTCGCGTACTGAAATATAACCACCATTTCTCTAAAAATGACAATATTGGATTTCTCCATATTAACAGTGAGGCCAAGCTGTTGAGAGACACGCCACAAGATATTAAGCTGTGTTTGTAAGCCACTTACAGTATCTGAAACAAGTGCAACGTCATCAGCGAAAAGGAGAATCAAAATTTCAACAAAGTCAGGATTAAGTTGATTACCATGTTTTTCCTGCATGTATAATCTCATCTGCCAATTCATTAATAATATGGAAAAAAAGTACAGGGCTACAGGTATCTCCTTGTTTGAGACCACGTGGGCACATAAAAGTATCAGTAAAATCCCCCACCAACTCTTACTTTAGCCTTAACAACACGATGCATACTTCTTATTGCATTCAGCATTTTTTACCTTTAATTTTATTTTTCTTGAGAATAAACCAAAGCTTTTCTCTCAAAGCTTTTCTTAAAGTCTCAAGGCTACGCAGTTTTCGAACGCCTTCTTAAAGTCTATGAAGGCTACGTCAAAGTTTCTTATGTTTCTTAGTTTAACTGTTTTTGGATTAATCCTGTAAGAATGAAAATCTGGTCAATAGTACTATATCCCTTTCGAAAACCAGCCTGAGTCTCATGCACTACCTTATTTTCTTCGATCCATTGAGAAAGTCTCTTATTTAGTATATAGCTGTAGAGTTTACTACTATATATTCAGCAACGATATTCCCCTATAGTTGTCAGGAATGGCAATGTCACCTTTCTTATGTAGTGGTTGAATGAATGACAGACTCAGTCCATGCATCAGGGTATACTCCAGATGAGAAAAAAGTGTGTTAAAAAATTTCACAAGAAAATGCATCATTTGTGTTGAAGAAAATTTGAAAAATTCACCACTGATTCCATCTGGACCAGCTGCTTTACCTTTCTTTAAAACTGAAATAGCTTCCTTAACCTCACTTTCATCAATATCCCGCTCGAGAACATTAATATTATTATCATCGTCATTATCACTAAAGCATTCATCGTTATTATCATTTTCATCCATATCAACATTGTTGTCAACATTTTCGTTGTATCTATCAACACCATCATCTCCGACCGCATCAGATGAACGAATATCAAAAATGAGATCAATATCGCCATTTATAACAACGCCATCAGGCGCCGAATTGAACAAATTGTTGAAATGATTGTACCACTCTTTAGGAGTATTTCATTTTGTACTGACCGTTTTGAAATAAAAGACTTTACCGTACCCCAAAAGGTTTTGGATTATTCATGTTTTTCTGAAGAGTCTGTAAAACATTCTGTTTAAATGCAGCTTTCTTGTTTCGCAGCAACTCCTTGTACTGTTTTCTTTTCTCATTGTAAGCTAGTCTGTCTGCGTCATTATGCTTTGAATTGGATAATCTCAACTGTCTTCTCAAGGAAGTCCTGCTTTGTCTGCACTCCAGATCATACCATAACTGGTTCCTTTCTTTACCTATTACAATATTCTTTTTCATGCATTGTCCAGCTGTATACAAGCCTTCGTTAATTTTTTCTAGGGCAACATTAACATCAAAATCAATTAACTGTATTGCTTCATTAAAACAATAGGTAACCTCGTCGGAGGAAATGCTTTGAACAAAATCTTGATTCATATCATCATTCCACACATATTTAGAAATACAATAAGTTCCAGGTAAACTTCTGCTAGGTAGATTTGTAGAACTAGAAAATGACATTTTTAATTCCACTGGCATGTGCTTTGACTCTGTTTTGTCCTCAACTTTCAAAGAAGAGCACACAGACATCAAGTTATTTGACACCAGGAAAAAAATCAATAACACTGCAACCAGCGGTTGATATATACGTAAACTTTCCTGACGAGTCACCAGCTAACAGTCCGTTGAGGACAGATAAACTAAAACTGCTCACATACATCAATAAGATATTTACCAAGATTGTTTACTGTATGATCCATTGACCGACGAACATTGGAGCAATTCGGCTCAAAATGAGAGTCATCAATAAACTCATCCGGCACAATATCATCATGAGGATTTTCGACGCCAATTCTAGCATTAAAGTCACCGCATAAAATGAAGTGAACATCACCTAACATTTCGATAAGATCCAGTAAACATTGCTCAATCAGAGACACTCCATTGACAATTTCAGTATCTTTATAATACGCAGAATCAAGAGGAGGGAGGTAGACGCCCACTATAACAATATCACATTCAGTACAAAGCAGAGAGTTTTAGATATTTTCAAAACAATTAAATTATCATACTCATTATCAATACGTTCAACATAAGCTCCAAGTACTTTTCTTACGAGAAACACAACACCTCCGGACAAACGGCAGTGGAAGCATCAGACAGACTTACACCAGGAGAAACGTAAGCTTTGTGTTGGGGAAAAAAATGAGTGCTGGGAAAGTTCGACTGAATGTTTCCACAAGAAGAAGAACAAAATCAAATGTACAAAAATATAAGATTGCATATCAGGCTCATAAATACGTGCTAGACCTTCAATGTTGTATGATATAAAACGTGATACATTTCGTCAACTGACTGTCGGTGTTTTCTAACGAATTGTCACCTCCGTATCGTTATTAAACACAGTGCAATGGGCCGGGCCGAATTCCTAGGTATGACGCAAGGGAGACTGGGAAGAATCAACTCTGTTTTAGTGTGACTAGGCCTACGGGCTGAGTGATTTAAAACAGAGACAGAGATTAGATAGATAGATAGATAGATAGATAGATAGATAGATAGATAGATAGATAGAGAGAGAGAGAGAGAGAGAGAGAGAGAGAAAGAGAGAGACAGAGAGTGAGAGAGAGACAGAGACAGGTTCAGAGACAGACAGATACTCAGACAACAAGGGGGAATTTATCAGAGAGAGAGAGAGAGGAGGAGAGGGGGAGGGGGGGGGGAAGAGAGAGTGAGAGAGAGAGAGAAAGAGAGAGAGAGGGAGGGAGGGAGGGAGAGAGAGAGAGGGAGGGAGGGAGAGAGAGGGAGGGGAGAGAGAGAGAGAGACAGAGACAGACAGCCAGAGAAAGAGAGGCAGAAACTGAGAGAGAGAGAGAGAGAGAGAGAGAGAGAGAGAGAGAGAGAGAGAGAGAGAGAGAGAGAGAGGGAGGGAAGCAGAGAGGGAGAAAAGGCGGGGAAGTATTAGAGCGCATTTTGCCATCTAGTCGCTGAAAACGATTCCACTGAAAACGCGTGGACAGCTGTCTCAACAGCCGAGCGAATCGCATCCACACACAAAGACAGCCGTGGAATCCAATGCA
>JADBJO010000382.1:159068-161568 GCA_016801955.1 Conus betulinus
AGTTCAGGGTATTATTAGACAGGTTACACACCGCAAAAGAACACACCAGGGTCACGATTAAAGTTGCGAGTACTTTTTAGACAGGTATAACAGGATTGTTCTCAGGTTATTTTCATCGCGTCTGAAAAAAGACTGTCTCTCCCCCACACTCTTTTCTTTTTTCATAATGTACATTTAAACACATGATCGGCAGTTCCAAGTAGACATTATAAAAAAAAATAATGGAAGAGGACTATTTCAGGAAGCCCGCCTGACGCACTGCTAGGGGAGGGTTACGGGGTAATCTTTCTCGCCTGGAAATCTCACGCCGGGTAAGGAGATGATTCATGTGTTCTTAGATCATGGGTGAAATTACTGGACAGAAAACTCTCCTAAAATAAATCAAACGATAGCCGTGGGGGTGCTGTTCTTTGAAAGCTTACATTTGGTTTGATTTTGGGTTTTGTCTTAAGACCACAGAGAGAGAGAGAGAGAGAGAGAGAGAGAGAGAGAGAGAGAGAGAGAGCAGGCAGTGAGAGTGAGAGAGAGACAGAGAGAGAAACAGAGAGACAGAGAGAGAGAGAGAGAGAGAGAGAGAGAGAGAGAGAGAGAGAGAGGGGCGGAGACAGAGAGAGAGATGCTTACATGGATCATACAGCGTTTCAGAGCATGTTCGCAACAGTGGCGTATGACCAGCAAGGGCCCTTAACTCTTACTGATGTGTCAGCCATCTTCCAGGCTATGGTGGCGTTATTACCGCTTCTCTGGGCTAGGATACACTAGCAGATAGATGCGGTGTGCGCCATTTCAGGATTTTTTTTTTTGTTGTTGGCAAGTGCGGTCCATCAACTTATCTCGTGGGGGTTTTGTGTCTCCTCTGTGAAAGATTTACGGTGGCAAACTTACAGATGTATCTGAAGGCTTCTTTCCCGCTTTCTTTGTCTGTTCTGAATCATGAGAGCTCTCTGTTTCTTTTGACATCTAAACACACACACACACACACACACACACACACACACACACACACACACACACACACCACATTACGTACGTAGTACACACACACACACACACACACACACACACACACACACACACACACACACACACACACACACACACACACACACACACAACAAACACACACACGCGCGCGCGCGTAGGTAGTTAGAAAAGGCATACCTGCATTACACAAGCTAACCCCTCCAAACGTTTCGTTCGCAAACTTGGAGCCGTTCGTCGTTCATAAACCCGTCTCTAAGATGCATAGCATACCACGCATAGCAAAGTACCAATCGAAGGGCCTGTTTTACGGCCTGCCCGATGCTGTGCGGTCCAAAACTGCTTATGATTGGTTCATTGCTATAAGTGCCATCACGGGGCGTTGGGGTATGCGGATGCACTTAATGGCAATGTTCGAAGCGTGCCTGCGCATGAGATGTCGACAATAAATGTCAGAAAGATCACGATCGGTGATGAATGGGTGGAAACTCGTGACAATCTGTTTGTCTGTCTGTCTGTCTGTCTGTCTCTCTCTCTCTCTCTCTCTCTCTCTCTCTCTCTCTCTCAGTCACAAATGTGGCGTATTGCACAGGGGGGACAACTCACGTGTGTTTCCGGTGGGAACATACTAGCTTCATAAACCGATAACAACAATTTTCCGAGGAAAACACACTAACAAACAAGGTCAAGCAAACAAACCAACCGAGTCAACAAACAAACAAACAAACAAACAAACAAACAGGGGTCAAGCTGCTGACTCTGAGGATCAAAAGAATTTTCCCTGCGCTGATAGCTATTTTGCTTTAGCATCATCACAACTGTTTTCGCTATTTTCCCACGGAAACACCAATTATCGGTGCTGTCCCTTGGGATGACTCCAGTTGTCCCCCTTTTTCTTGCGGGGAAAATGGTGATCATCCACACGCAAAACAAACAACACAGGAAAGCAGCTGGGATGTCAAGGGTCACAATTATTTCCTCTGTGCTTTTTATGGTTAAGAAAATAATGATCATAGCCTTTTTCTCGCCATAATACGTGTTTTTCCTAAGGATTCTTTTCTTTCTTCCTTTCTGCGTACGCAGGCTGATACTCCTGCGGACACTGCCTGTATAGACAGGCAGTGGAGTTTAGTGTCTATGACCGTTTTTCATCCCGCCATTAAGGCAGCCATACTCCATCTTCGGGGAAGGTGCATGCCACGTGTAACGTGTCATCCATACCACGGCTTTCTTTCCGCAAGTTGGTGATGGGATTTTACGTGTATGCAAGATGTTGTGCGTGCGTTCACACACGGAACCTCGGTTTATAGTCTCATTCGAAGGCCTGTATGGGGAATGGAGTCAGAACCAATGTTAACTCCGAGGGCAAAAATCCCCCTGTACCGAAATTCGAACCCGTAACTCCATGATCACGAGTCAGGTGCTCTACCAACTGAGCTTTTCCAGCCCCCGTTTTCCTAGGGATAAAAAAAGTAAGGATTGTTATCATGATAGGGAAGAGAATGGTGATCGTCCTGAA
>JADBJO010000382.1:179068-189068 GCA_016801955.1 Conus betulinus
GTGTGTGTGTGTGTGTGTGTGTAGTGTATTGTGTGTGTGTAGTGTATGTGTGTGTTTGTGCGTGCGTGCGTGCGTGTGTGCATGTAGGTATGTGTGTGTGTATGTGTGTGTGTGCACGTGCGTGTGTACGTGCGTGCGTATGTGTATGAGTGCGTGCATGCGTGTGTGTGTATATGTCTGTGCTTGCGTGCGTGTATGTGTGTGTGAGTGTGCGTGCATGCGCGTGTGCGTGCGTGCGCGCACGCGCGCGCGTTTGTGTGTGTGTGAGAGAGAGAGAGAGGCGGGTAGAGCGGAGGGTAAGGGTGTTGGATGGAATAGGTCACGGGGGGGGGGGGGGGGGGGGGGGTGGGTGGAGGGAAATAGGTACGGAGAGGGAGGGGTGGAGGGCAGGGTGGAGGAAGTGTGTGTGGTTGGGGGGAGGGGGGGGGGAGAAGAGAAGTGAAGGGCACACACCAGCGTATCGACGGTCGTCCGTCCTCTACCTATAACCACCAACAGGCAGGGGGTGAGGGGTCGGGGTGGGGGAGGGGAGGGGGACGGGGGAGGCGGAGATCGATAGTGTTGGCTGGGGCAGTGATTGAAAGGAGGAAACGGGGGAAGGAAACGGGCGCGTCACTCCGCCTTAAATGAACTGACGGCCAGCCTGGCCTCTAACACCCCCCCCCCACACCTCCTCTCTCTCTTTCCCCCCCCTCTCTCTCTCTCTCCTCTCTCTCTCTCATCCACGCCGTGTGTGTCTTCCAAACAGGATGGCCCTGCCCTAAGAAAGAAAGAGAGGCGGTTGGTACGGGGGGGTGGGGGGGGGGGGGGGGGGGGGGGGGGTGGGTGGGGGGTGGGGGGGAGGGGGAAGGGGGAGGGGGATTGGGGTGAGGAGGGGGGGAGGATGAGGGGAGTAGATTGGGGAAGAGATTGGGGAGAGGGATGGATGGAAAAGGGAGAGAGAGAGAGAGAGCGAGAGAGAGAGAGAGAGACAGACAGACAGACAGACAGAACAGACACACAGATACCAGAAAGACGTGAGTCAGAGAGAGAGATAGAGAGAGATAAGAAGAGAGAGAGAGAGAGTCAGTCATACAGACACATAGAGAGAGACAGAGAGATAGACAGGTGGGGAGAAAAAGAGAAACAGTATGTGGTAGGGAGAGAGAGAAAGAGAGAGACCGACAGAGAGAGAAAGAGATGAGACAGACAGAGGGAGACAGAGAAAGAGAGAAGAGAAGAGAAGAGAGAGAGAGAGAGAGAGGATTAGAGAGAGAGAGCGAGAGAAGAAAGAAAGATAGAGAAGAGAAAGATATAAAGGAGAGAAAGATAAAGAGCAAATAGACTTAGAAAGAGAGTACTAAAGAGAGGGAGACGGAAAGGAAGAGATAGAGAGAGAAAGAGCACCGAGATACCGACCGACGATCCCGACAGGATACACCACAGACAGACAGACACAGACAACAGACAGACATACAGACAAGATACGAAAGAAATAGAAAGAGAGAGAGAAGATAGAGAGATGAGACTCCATCGCAGAGACAGACAGAGAGAGTCAAAACGAGAGCATACGACAGACAGACAGATATCAGAAAGTCGGAGAGTAGAGATATATAGATACCGATAAAGCTCGAAGAGAGAGATAGAGAGAGAGAGAGAGAGGGCATCTCGCCTCTCTCAGTTATTCCCCGCTGTATTTCTTCTATTTCGCTTTTCCTAGCGATAGAGCGAGAGGATTGAGAGGAGATGGAGAGAGAGATAGAGAGGAACAGAGACCCTTTTAAGGACGTTACCACGATTCTCCTGTGAGGTGGCTGTGATTTGCGATAATCTGCAGTCGAATCCCTTTAGAGCCACCCGCTTCACGTGGATCCCGCCCTGATTCGCCACATCACCCACAGCTAAGTGCCAACAGAGTTCACGTTTCTTTATTGTTTACAGGCCCACAGAGTTCAAGGCCACACAGAGAGGATTTGCTTGATGAAAAGCATTCCTCGGCAGAACGAGAAGAGCGACACGGATGTCTGCTGTGTGCATTAAACTCATCAGCATTTTCCCCAACCTTGTTACAGAGCTGTCCGTTGGAACTGAAATCTCAAACTTTTCAAAAACAGCAACAAATCAGAAAAAAAAAAAAAAAAAAAAAAAAAAAAAAACACAGCAAAAATCGTAAACGTAAAAAAGCCGAGAATCAGAAACTTAAAAAAAGAAGCAAAAAATCAGAAACTTCCCAAAAACAGAAGAAAAATCGGAAACTTCTAGAAACAGCAGAAACTTCCAAAAACAGAAAAAAAATCAGTAACGTAAACTTCCAAAAAACAGCAAAGAAGCAGAAACTTAAAAAAAAAAAATCGGAAACATCAAAAGAAAAAAAAAAAAAAAAGCAATCACAAAACTCTCCAAAGCAGCAATGATCCAGAAACTTTCAAAAACAGAAAAAAAAAAATCGGAAACTTCCAAAAAAACAGCACACACACACAAAAAAAACAAAAACAAAGAAAAGAAACCAAAAACAGACCAAAAACAACAAAAAACGGAAACTTCCAAAATCTGCAAAGAATCAGAAACTTCCAAACACACACACACACACACAAAAAATCGGAAACTTCCAAAAACAGCAAAGAACAACAACAACAACAACAACAACAAAGAAACAAAGAAACTTCCCAAAAACAACAAAGATTCAGAAACTTATATATATATATATATATATATATATATATATATATATATATTATATATATATATATATATAAACAGCGAAAATTCGGAAACTTCCAACAGCAGCAAAACCCTCCCAAAACAAACAAACAAATGAAAAAAAAAATCAGAAAGTTCCATAAACTACAAACTTAAAAAACCCAAACAACAACAACAAAAAAAAAACCCAACAAAAACAAACAAACAAACAAACAAACAAACAAACAAACTTCCAAAACTAGCGAAGAATCGTAAACTTCCAAAGAGAGTAATGGACCAAGACAGAGAGACGGACTCCGTTGACCTTTTCCAGATTAATAATTCTCTCTGCTGAAAGCAAAACGCACACAAACACATTGGGGAAAAAAAAAACCCAAATCTGTCCATTCGAATAATGCGTGTCGTGTGCGACATTTAAACTTGGTGCCATGAGAATTTCTGGAACCGGATCCGTTTCCTAGCAAACCGAGATCCTGACAAGCAGACACGGAGTCAGGGTGGAAGGAGGGAGGGGAAAGGGTGTGAGGGGTGGTGGAGGTATAGAAACTGAATATTAGACAGGAGACAGGGAAAGGTATAGGTAGGGTAGGGTAGGGTACGGGTAGGAGGAGGGGGAGTGGGGGAGGGGAGTTGGGCTAGAGATGCGATGCGTGTTGAAGTAGAACGTGTTGAATCATACAAATATTTAGGAACTTTTATAGATAATAAGCTGAATTTTTAAATCCCATGTTGAGTATGTCCACAAAAAATGTCAAACCAGATTATATTGTCTTCGCAAGCTGCGATCATTTCATGTGAATACTGACATTCTTCGGACATTTTATTCATGCTTCTTGGAATCTGTTCTAACTTTCTCATTTATGTGTGTTGGTATGGTGGGTTGACTGTGAAGAGCAGAAATGTGCTTGAGAAAGTGGTGAACGTGGGAGGAAAAATCGTTGGTGAGAGAAAAAAAAGTCTGAGTGAGCTATACAGGTGCCGTGTTAGTTGTAAAGCGAAGAAGATTACGTGTGTGACCAGACCCACGTCCTTGCAAATCAGTATGACCTTCTTCAGTCAGGACGAAGATATCGATCGGTTTAAATGCAGAAGTGTCAGATTTAAACAAAGTTTTTTATCCCCTGTCCATTGATTTCATGAACCGAGAAGATGTTTAATTGAAATCCAAATTCCTCTATATGAATGTAACACACACACACACACACACACACACACACACACACACACACACACACACACACACACACATGCACAAACACCATGTATGCAAACATGATCGCACGCGCGTGCACACGCATACGCACTGAGAAGGTAATACAGAAAGAGAGAGACATAGAAATTCAGAGATAGATATAGAGGAGAGAGAGAGAGAGAGAGAGAGAGAGAGAGAGAGAGAGAGAGAGAGAGGCAGACAGCCAGCCAGCCCAGAAGAGAAGAGAATAGGGGGGGGAGAGAGAGAAAGGAGAGGGAAGGTACAGATAGACGGAGAAAGAGACAGAGAGAGGGGCGGGGGGGGGGGGGGGGGGGGGGGGGGGAACAGACAGACAGTGACGGAGAGAAGAGTGTTAGATGGAGTTGTGTTGGTTCTGTCCCCTACTAGAGTGACGTCGCGCCCATCTTCCTCAAATCAGCCAGTCCCTCCCTCCCTCAATCATTCACGTCCTGGCCTGCTGAATGGGACAGCAACGCCTTGATCAATACAAAGGCAATGGGACCTGCGTCCTTTACCAATCAGCACGCCTTGATCAATAGACAGACACCAAGGCAGTGGGACCTGCCTCCTTCACCAATCAGCACGCCTTGATCAATAGACAGACACCAAGGCAGTGGTGGGACCTGCCTCCTTCACCAATCAGCACGCCTTGATCAATAGACAGACACCAAGGCAGTGGTGGTGGGACCTGCCTCCGCTACCAATCGGCGAGGCCGACTGCGGACAGGGGACCTCTGGGCAGTCAGCAGACAAAGGGGAGAGAACTCGTCAGACTCCCTCCTGACAGACAAACACGCGGTTTGGCTTTGTTCTGTCTCATGCGTGGGCAAGCAAGTCGCGGTAGGTACTGTTCAAAGTTAGAAAGTTTCTTTTTGACAGTGCACACACACACACACACACACACACACACACACACACACACACACAGAGAGAGAGAGAGAGAGAGAGAGAGAGAGAGAGAGGGAGGGAGATAGATATATATTTTGTTTGAAACTTTTTTGAATGAGAGAGAGAGAGAGAGAGAGAGAGAGAGAGAGAGAGAGACAGACAGACAGACAGACAGACAGAGACAGAGACAGACAGAAAGAGAACAAAATAAGAACCAGCAGAACAACAAAATCCCGTGACGGAGACTCGTTGAAAGAATGGTCAAAGCATGGGAGATCATCAGAAAATCGAATCCATCGCAGGAGTTATGGTCCTTGACTCAAGTCTTGTCCCAGTCAAAGTACTTCGTCACTTCCGGAGAGCACACAGGCGAGACGCATGCGCGTTGGACATGAGTTTCCGGTGCGGTAGAATCCACCATGTCATGCCGAGCGTTTGGTTCCTCAGGGAAGGACAAACTATCGAATACGAACATCGTGCTATAGGACAGTGTTTTCCTTTGCTTTTTAGCATTTTTAACCTTTTCTTTCTCTCCCTCTCCACTTTTTTTCTCACTCCTTCCTTCGCTCTCCCTCTTTTTATGTTACCATTACTCTACACTTAATGTAGGAATCAGGGGAGGGGAGGGATGGTGAGGGTGGGGGGAGAAAAATTTCTTTTCCGTTGTAGAACCTGCTCGGGGCAAGGACTGGATTAAAAAAAATGCACATTGGTACTTGTCTATCGTCTTATTTGATTGACCTAAAAAAAATCTCTGCATTTGTCTAGCTATGTATGTTAATTTCCATTGTAGACCCTACTCAGGGCAAGGACTGGATTAAAAAGAATGCACATCAGTACTTGTCTATCGTCTTAATTCATAGGCCTTAAGAATCTGTTTTTATTTTGTTTAGCTTTGAATGTTCATTTCCGTTAAGACCCTACTCAGGGAGAGGACTGGGTGTTTTAAAGCACATCAGTGCTTGTCTATCGTCTCAGTGAGCAGGCCTTAAGAATCTAGTTTATTTTGTCTTGAATTGTACGTTAATTTCCATTGTAGACCTTACTCAAGGCAAGGACTGGATGTTAAAGAAATGTACACCACTGCTCGTCTGTTATCTTAGTTAACAGACCTTAAGAATCTAGTTCATTTTTTCCTCTCTCTCTCTCTCTCTCTCTCTCTCTCTCTCTCCACCCTGCAGAATCTGCTTAAAACACTCTGACTCTCGCAAGTACACTCGTGCTCGTGCATCGATTGAAAAGGTTTACACATGTACTTGAAAAACACGTGCAAACACGGTCAAACACGAAAGAACAGAATTAGGCCTCCTTTCACACCAAATGAAAATCTATGTCCCCACAGCTGTCAATTAGTTCTGTTTCCACAATTTATCCCCGTGGCCTGAAGTCCCACTTGGAGCAGGTACCACCACGGAATCACTCGTTCCCAGAGTGCCACCGCCACAATGAAGGTTTACGGAGTCCTTTATCAACCAGTAATCAGCCAGAAAAGTATCACGTGACAGGTGGACCACGTCACCGTCTTGGTTTAGGAAGACGAATCCCTGCTGGAAGACTCATCAAGCGAACCGTTTCTGGGTATCCTGCGCACTGGCACAGTAGCGCGTCTCTGTCTGTCTGTCTGTCTGTCTCTCTATTCATTAGAGTCTTATTGTCTAATTTTTTTCTTAACTTTCAATGTCCATGTTACGTTGTATTAAAAACTTATTTTATCTTTGCTTATTACCTCATAAGTTGACATACACACACACACGTGTGTGTGTGTGTGTGTGTGTGTGTGTGTGTGTGTGTGTGTGTGTGTGACTGTGTCTACTGTGTCTACGTGCGCGCCCGCGCGCCTGTACGCTTGTGCACGCGCGTGCGAGCTAGATTAGAGGAATGACAGTAGAGGGAAGCATGAAAAATGGCTCACTGAAGCCAGCACTTTCACCTTTACAAATATAAAGAAACACTGTCGTTGTTGCCTTTGTGCTCTCACGAAAAGTAAAAAAACAGTTGATCGGACACGGGATTGTGCGT
The DNA here is from genome assembly GCA_016801955.1 of Conus betulinus. Taxonomy (NCBI): domain Eukaryota; kingdom Metazoa; phylum Mollusca; class Gastropoda; order Neogastropoda; family Conidae; genus Conus; species Conus betulinus. The sequence goes on from JADBJO010000382.1 coordinate 185,868, forward strand.
AAGGTCAGAAAGCGCAAAAAAAAAAAAAAATGCTTTGGGTCCAAAATGACGAAACGACGAAGAAACCCCCCCCCCCAACCCTGTTCCTTTCCTATGCAATCATTAGCAAGAGTGAAAAAAAAAAAAAAAAAAACGAAAAAAAAAAAAAAAAAATAAAAAAAAACGAAAAAAAAAAAAAACCCGTCTGAATATGTGACAGAACTACTTTGAAAACGTCTTCGTCGTCAGGCAGAACAGCTTAGAGCATTAAACAGAAAATCCCATCGTCCATAGTCCGATCCAGGGTTCCGTATCCACCCCCCCCCCCCCCCCCCCCTCTTTTTTTTTTCGGAAACTATAGATTTTATTTTTTAGCATCTGGTTTAAGACAATGGACTGAAATCATTTGGATTGAGTAGATCATCAAGGACAATATTTCAATATGCAAAGAACAATGGTTTAAATGTGCAACGAGTGCATTCTCATTTTTGGCCGCTTTTTCACCATTCTTGCCCCCCCCCCCCTACCCCTCCCCCCCCCCCCCCCCTTTCAATTGTCTGTAGTTTTCGTTAGCAGCAGTACAGTAGTGGTAACTCTTCCCACATAGCTTCCAGGGACCCTCAAGATCTCCATCTGGCGACGCCTAATTTCACCGATATCGTCTAGCGCACGGGAGGCAACCAATCAGACGGTTTATCAGCTTCCGCCTCTGACAAGAGTCGATGTGCAGCTGCCGTAGTACTTTTCGCCAGTCAGTCAGTCGCGTGCGCTTGTCACGTGCTTGCCACGCGATTGGCTGTGTCTGCCTGCACGCTCCATGCACGTGCGCACACGGTCTTTTTAGTGGCTGTGTTCCTAATTGCTTCCATTTGTCGGGCGCGCGAGGCAGGGGCGACAAGCTGGGGGAATGTGGGAGACGTGTGTTGGCGTCACTCAAATTTTGTTGTTATTCTTGGAACATGTGCAGGATCTATCTAACAGGATATCGTCACTCAAAGAATTTTGTTGTTATTCCTTGGAACATGTACAGGGTCTATCTAACAGGGATGAGGGAAAATTTCAGACCCCAAAAGTGGAATGTTAATGGTGTCTCTTTGGTAAACATCTAAAGTACAGCTAAGGTACATCTTTAATCACCCCTAGTGCTTAAGGGACAAGTTGTTCCATTCTTCTTCTTCTTCTGGGTATCATCATCATCATTATTATTTTCACTATTCAGAATACCTATAAAACGCTTATCCTTGGTCAGAAATCAATCTAGTTTACACAATGGGCTGCATACCTGGTTAGAGCCGACTGAAGAGCTGCCTGCTGGCGCTACATTCTGTCATTTCCTGTATCATTCAGTCAACATCAGCCTCTCAGTTTTCTCACTTCGTTCTTCCGATTTTTCACGCATGCTACATGTATGTGTAACAATCCATCAACATTAATGACCAAACTTTTTTTTCTCTGAATTGGGGATGGGCTTTTAGGTGGGTGCAAGACGTTATGGTGCGTCCACACAGAATACCTCAGTTTTATAGTCTCATTCGAACCAATGTTAACCCGAAGAGAAAATTCCCCAATACAACCCTCCCCGTATTGAAAAGGCCCAGAGGAGATTTTGAACCCGTAGCTCCAGAATCACTAGGATTTTGAGTTCGGCGTTTTAGCAGCTGAGATATTCAGGCCCCCTATTGATCTTATTGATTGACGCCCGTCAGCCCTATCCAACCAATCGCTGAAGAGATATAACATCATCAACCCTGACAGACGAAGGAAAACAGGAGAGTGTTCATTATTTCATTCTTGGCACGGCCCAGACGCGCAGCTCCTAAGATGGAAGAACTTATGCATACTGTTACAACTTTGGGCAACATTTTTTGGCCCTTGTCTTTTTCTATCTGTCTGTGTTTTGTCCATGTTCCATTTTGCTTGCCTTCTCTAAATCCTCTGTTGTATGGCCCCCCTCCCTCCATTCTTCCCTCCCTTCCCCTTCCCTCCCGATCCAATGCGATGATGTCTCTTTACAGTCAATTTATCGCGTACCATTCTCGTGAATGAAGACCCGTCCGACTGTCATCTTGGACACACTGACCGCCACAAGCATAATTTAGGGTTCCCTGTATCAGACATTCCTTGGCCTTTCTTTCCTGTCAGTACCATGGAGCTGAACAGACCCTCACCACCCCCCCCCCCCCTCCAGAATCTCCTCCCCCTCTTCCCACCATCCTCTCCCGAACATGTTTGTCAAGTTCTCACCCTAATGACCCAACAGTGCATTTCCGCCTCACCCTCCCCTCCCCCCCTCCCTCCCCACCACCCCCCCCCCCCCCCCGTCCTCAATCCACTCTACGGGTGCTTCCAATGCTTCCTTTCCACCCTCACGTCACCCGGTGTACGCTAAGGGAGTAAGCATTCTCTGCCATAGCCAATCGTCTCCAACATTACCACCACACACCCCTACCCCACACCCACACCCCACCACACACACTCTCCCGGCCTTCCCGCACCACTCCCTCATTTTCTCCCCCTCATCCAAACATTCCCCCCGGGACGGCTAGACATTGGGAAATCAGCGATAAAGATGGAAATGGCATGCAAAGCAGGTGTGGAGGAGGGGGGGGAGAGAGGGGGGTGGGGTGTCCGGCTTTGGCACGGGAAGGAGTGGGGGAGGAAGGTAGGCCAATACCTCCTCCCCCATCTCTCAATGGTCCTCCTCTGCACACACTCCTCCCCACCTCCCCTCTCACCACCTCCACTCCACCCGTACCCCCTCCAGTCTAACTGCCGTCCACACGACTAATGAGACAATGTCGTGTCGCTCACAGATCGGAAGACAGCAATAGTCACCCCTAACCTAGTCTAGTCCCTGTACTGCCTGTGTGGGATGTGTGCGTGTGTGTGTGTGTGTGTGTGTGTGTGTGAGAGAGAGAGAGAGAGAGAGAGTGTGTGTGTGTGTGTGTGTGTGTGTGAAGAGAGAGAGAGAGAGAGAGAGAGAGAGAGAGAGAGAGTGTGTGTGTGTGTGTGTGTGTGTGTGTGTGTGTGTGTGAGAGAGAGAGAGAGAGAGAGAGAGAGAGAGAGAGAGAGAGAGAGAGAGTAAAGTACTGTAGTGTAACTGAACCTCTACCACAGAACTATTTCTGTATGTGTATACAGGTACTGGTAATACAGATTTTCTCATGTTAAAAAAAATCCAAAAGTTGGATGGAATATAAAACACCCTGAATGAATACTCCC
>JADBJO010000382.1:194068-204068 GCA_016801955.1 Conus betulinus
GAATCACAGTCCCAGTCTATAAGTCCCCCAACAATTACAGAGGCATAACTTTGAATAGTTCGCTTGAAAAGTGTTTTTTGCAACATAATGAATGAAAGGTTAATGAATTATCTTGAGGCAAACCACCTCTTGGCAAAGGAGCAAGCAGGGTTCAGAAAGGGTTCACGGACCACTGATCAAATATTCATATTGTCAAAACTAGTTGATAAGGTACTAAAAGACAGAACTAAAAGGCTTTACTGCTGTTTTGTTGACTTCAGCAAAGCATTTGATAATATATGGCACGAAGCCCTACTGATGAAAATGATGCAAGCAGGAATAACTGGTAAATGCTACCAAATCATACAGGACATGTACAACGGGGCTTCGGTTTGTACAAGAAGCCAATCTGGTTTCACTAAGGAAATATTATACAAAAAGGTGTTCTCCAAGGTAATACCCTTAGCCCAACCTTATTTAACATATTCATAAATGACATAGTCGGATATCTCAGAGACCATGATTCCCCACGAATTTCTGACCAAAAACAAGTCGAATTCCGTGTTTTGTATGCAGATGATTTAGCCATCCTCTCGACTTCAAAACAGGGACTTCAGAGTAAATTAAACCAGTTACACAACTACTGTTTAGACTGGGGAATGAAAATCAACACAGAGAAAACAAAGGTCGTTGTATTCACCAAATCAGATCCAAAGGCACCACTATTATTCTTCAAATTGCGGTGAAAACATAATTGAAACAGTAGATCAATATAAATATCTTGGAGTCATTTTCCATAAAAACGGACATTTTACAGAAGCCCAAGAACACTTAGCAAGACAGGGGAATAAAGCCGCACATACCTTTGAAGAGAAACGTTTTATGGTCAAAATGTAAATATGAGAACAGTTACAACCCTATTCGACTCATTAGTCTCTCCCATCTTCACATATGGGTCGGAGGTGGTTCCCATCCTCTTACCAATACAAAGATGAAATATGTCAAGAAAAGAAAATGCAGCATTTGTTCAAAACCTGTCTTGCAAACAAATTCCCACATGAAACCGCACACATTAAATTCTGCAGGCAATTATTAGAGTTCATAGAAAAGCAATGACATTACCGGTTTTGGGCGAACTGGGGAGATTCCCGATTACTTTTAAAGTGATAACCCAGACTATCGCATTCTGGATACACATATTAGAGTCAGACCAAGACTCTTCAACAACAGAACAGATTATCAGTCAATGATCTCTCAGGGCACCGAAGAAAGCAAATGGCCGAAGTTTATAAGACAAACCTTGTCAACGATAGGATTACAGCATGTCTGGGAAAATCAAGGTACATTTAGTGTGACTCGCCTGAAGTTTCTAATCAATGCGAAGCTGGAAACGTTTTATATTGAGTTCTGGAAGAAGAAACAAAAGAACGAAAGCACATCCAAGCTCAAATTTTATGCCACAGTTACTACCGAATACAAACAGGCGGCTTTATTTGGAGCACACACTGACACAGATTGCAGACGAGCACTAACTAGATTACGAATAAGTGCCCATGAACTCCAAATTGAGAGGGGCCGTTATACCAACACTGACAGAGAAAACAGATTATGCACAACATGCCACGTCGTTGAGGACGAACTACATTTTCTCGATGACTGCAAAAATATTTGACCAACAACGTTATGACCTAATGACAAGGATCACAAAAACTGATTTTCCACCACAGACTAACATGACAAAACCCTCGGAGCTCATGTTATTGGACTGCTTCCAACCTGTACTTGCCCAGTATATCCTGTTGTGTTTTTTTCTCTTCGGAGACAGAAAATTTAATCAGACTCTGATACACACTGTGCTTTTTTTCTTTCTGCTACTAATGTTATGTTGCAAGATGTGACAACGCTGGGATTAGTTTAGTTTAGTTGAATGTCTGAACTTGATCATCTGTGCCCCACAAAACCTCTGGTTTTCATATGGCAGTAACTAATCATCATTAGCTTCGTCCAACGGCACCCTTCCCTACCACCCTCGCTCTCCCCTCCTGTGCGTTCACGCACGCATGCTTACACGTCTTTTTACAGCCTCCCCCCCCTCTTCTTTCTAACACACACACACACACACAGGCACAGGCACAGGCACACACAGACACAGACACGACCCAGCTACACACATACACAACCACACACTCAAACATACACACAGACACACAGACAGACAGACAGACAGACAGACACACACACACACACACACACACACACACACACACACACACACACACACACACACGATTTTGATACAGCGTTTGACGTTTTCAATCACTTACTTCTAATTTAAAAAAAAAAAATCTCACGTGCTACATGCTATTGAATGAGGCTTTCAGATCTAGCAGTTCTTCCTGATCCACATCAATTTTCTTAAAAATTAGTTTTAGCAGGACAAAGTTACTCACTTTAAAACTTGGCGTCCCTCAAGGATCAGTATTAGGACCCCTCTTCTTATTATATTTTTTCATTACATATCAGATTTATATATAAAATGTGGCTCTGCAGAGCTTGCCGATGACACTTTATTGCATTTACCAAACAGTCGTAAACCTGCTGAATTAGTCAAGCATCCCATGACCAACATTTTTTAGATTGAGAAGGTGGACAGAAATGAACCATGTATCCTTCAATGCAAATAAAAAACCCCTAAATATCCGTATGTGGCCACGTGGCAACAAAGGCAGAAAATGATTTTCCCATACGTGGTAATATATATAATATATATATATATGCAGCTAGTGAAGGGGGGATTTATGATATACATTTTCCCATTATTTCATCTTCAATTTTTTTCCCTCTCAAAACTTTGCCAAATCATTATTTAATGAGGAAGAATTGTTAACCTGCACTTGTTTTCCCACTACTTAATTGTTCAGCATTATATATATATATATATATATATAAATATATATATATATATATATATATACATAGGCAAGGGATTGAAAGTAAAATCACATACAACTTGATATTACTGGAAATGACTTTTCACACATGCAATTATTAACGAATGGAAACGTATTTCGAAAAGTATGCAACCACTTGCAAATCTTCACACAAATCCGAACGTCCAGTCCAAGAAATCATTATTCTATGCACTTACTCAATCTCTAAATAATTGTTTTTCCGTCGTATGGGACAATCCGAATCAGTTAACTTGAAATGAAGAAATTGTTGACATAAAGAAGCATAACGTTACTTCAGCTGAAGTCGAACACACTGACTTAGAAAGATGACAAAATGTTGGATATTTTTCCATTTAAAGACTTTCTTCTTCAACAAATGCTCAAACATAAACAATGTAGTGAACGGAGTATCAGACTTGTGTTATTCAGCGAAACACACACACACACACACACACACGCACGCACGCACGCACGCACACACACACACACACACACACACACACACATACACACGCCCGCCGGCCCGCACGCACGCACGACACACACACACAAACACACACACACTGAATTCGAGCCCTGGCGCGCGCGCCTTTTAGAACCAAGCCCTTCCCGACAAGAAAGCGCGCAAAAAATGCAGGTTGCAAATCAGGCAGAAATTCCCCAATAAAAGGGCGAAGACCTGCTCGTCTCGCGGGCGCCACACTACTCCCCCTAAGGCCAAAACTTCACTGACTCCTCTTTCCATCGCCTATATTCTACCTCCATAACGTAACCAACAACCCTCCCCCCCAAGCCTCCACCCTCCACCCCCCAACTCCTTCCAAGCCTCTTCAACCCATTCCTCGCTTCTTACTACCCTTCAGAAAAGCAATAGTGTGTATGTACATAATAACATTATAAAGATGGCCAAAGTGGAGATTCTAGTGTTGATTTAGGTAGTGCAGACTTTTCTCTTCGACAGAGAGGACACACACACACACACACACACACACACACACACACACACACACACACACGCAGACATAGACACGACAGGCGGGCGGGCAGACAGATAGACACACACACACACACTCACACAGACAGACAGACACATACACACAATACACACACACACACTCTCACTCACACACACGAGAGAGAGAGAGAGAGAGAGAGAGAGAGAGAGAGAGAGAGAGGAGAGAGAGAGAGAGAGGAGAGGAGAGAGGAGAGAGAGAGAGATAAGACAGAGAGACAGACAGACAGACACACACACACACACAGACAGACAGGCACGCAGACAACACAGACACACAGAGACGGAGACAGACTGAGAGAAAGGCGTCTGAAAGAAAAGAAAACCCTACCAGTGCTGCAGATATGAACACAATGGTGATTCATCTGTCCAATATTCATACTTCCATTTTCTTTCGGGGGAGACTCAAATCCACCCCACCCACCCACTCTCACTTCCCTTCTTTTTTCCCCCCTTCCCTCATCCACTCCCGACCTCGACCTCCACCGCTCCTTCTCTTGTCCCCCACCCCCACCCCCCGACCCCCCTGCCCCCACCGCCCCTCTCCCCCCCCTTATAGAAGGGAGCTCCTTGATACGACTTCAGCAGCTTCCGCCATCACATGTTCAGTTCTAGCTGATCGCGGAGGACTGAAGCTGGATTAGGGAAGCGGTTCTGGAACTGTGTACATCCCACCAGTGGATCGATCTGCCAATGACCTCACTGATCTTTTGGCAGCAATTCTTTTCTTTTTTCAACTCGTAACTTTCGCATGCTAAACATTTAAACGGTTGCAAAGAGCGGTCGAGTTCTATCTATTATTGCGTTGAAAGCGTGTGTGGTATGGGGGGGGGGGGGGGGGGTAAGTGTGAGTGTGTGTGTGTGTGTGTGTGTGTGGTGTGTGTGTAGTGTGGGTGGATAGAGGAGAGAGAGAGAGAGAGAGAGAGAGAGAGAGAGAGAGAGAGAGAGAGAGAGAAAGAAGACAGAGACAGACAGACGAGACGACAGACAGACAGAGAAAAGAAAGAGAAAACATAGGAGGGCTGAGGGGGGGGGGGGGGGGGGGGAGGGAGCAGAGAGAGAGAGAGAGAGGAGAGAGAGAGAGAGAGAGGAGAGAGAGAGAGAGAGAGAGGAGAGAGAGAGAGAGAGAGAGGCCTGAGAGAGAGAGGGAGAAGAGAGACGAGAGAGCCTGTGTGCCTGAAAGCGACAGACGACGATCTGGCCACCAGTAGCAAGAGAGAACCGCACAGTCCTATAGCTTATTTCATCATCTTTAGTTTAGTGCAAGACAGTGTAAGGTCCATCTTTAGCATCAGAAGACAAAAAAAGCTAACTTGCCATAAGTCACCAAAAGAAGAAAAAGGTGAATTTTTTTTTGGTCTTAAAGCAACCATCAATAGCAGAAAGCAAATCTCTCGTAAATCATTAAAAGAAGGAAAAGCGAATTTTCTCTTAAATAATCTGGGAAAGAGAGGAGAATTTTCTCATTCATCATCAGCAGTAGAAAAAGCGAATGTGGTAAATCACCAAAATACGAGAAAGCGAACTTCTTAATAAACCATTATAAGACCAGAAAGCGATTTTCTAATATACCGACAAAAGAGGGATTTAATGAAAAAAAAATTCATTTTGAATCTTAAATTCAAAGTCGGGCTGTTTTTTTTCCCCCCCAATTCGAACGCTTTCACCCAATCTCATTTGCCGAGGGTGGCAACTTTTATTAACGTCTCGTGACATTTTTACCAACTAGTGTCGACATGGGAATGAATGAAGCGTTTGCGCAAAATAGTTCCGTTTCTGTTGATTTTATGTTCATCTTCCAACGAACACAATGGACAAAACCAACTCAGAATCTTAGCAACAAAGAACGACCACATCAATCTTTCCACATGCTCTCACCCAATCTTGTTTGTTGTGGCACTTTCGATTGAAATGGACCTGAATGCCTTTTGTGCAAAACGGTTCGGGTTCTACGGATTAAAAAAAAAAAAAAAATCCGTAGAGCAGCAAATCGCTTCAATGAAAAAAAAATGATTAAGAACTGACGTTACAAAGAATATTGTTAACAAGAACTACGACCAGAACAAAACAACTGCGATTTTTTAGAATCGAACACACTTCAGTTTGTGCCCAAACACCTTACGATTCTTTTCTTTATGTCCAGTAGCACAGATTTTCGAAAAGCCAGGAAACAATAACAACAAGAGCACCACACACACACACACACACACACACACACACACACACACACACACACACACACACACACACACACAAGAGACAACTTTCGCGTCCTTAGTGAACCACTCAAACCGGCTTGCGCTACCCACTCACGAAGAACACACAGAGGCACATGGCTGCGTACACATGCCAGGTCGGGGTATATGAGCAAACTTGGGACTTTCATTCTTGTGAACGGGGGAGGTGGGGGAGGTAGGAGCACTTCTTATTTGTTTTTTTTTCTGCCTCTCGTCTGCATGTGCGCTATCCGAACGGGCACCGCAAGCAGCCTGACTTCGGAGTTACGTGCCTTTAACTGTTGAATGACCACGCAGCAACCATGTTATCTCTTACCGGTGACAAGCGAAACTCCAAACGAACCGCTCCATTATCTCGTGACACATTCGTACAGTTTGCGCAAGAATACCTCTAATACAGCGGAGACAACCCAACCAAAGAAAGTAAACTTTTACTCGACTTATACAGACTACCAAACCAACAAAATGAAACAGGGTAATTGCAACAGTACATTAACTATGCCGCTGTTATGGCACCATATCAATTTTTCGATGGAAAACACGAATCACAGTTCTTTTAATTCACTGCTTCGTACGTGTACGTGTGAGCGCGCACGCGCGCGTGTGCGTATGTGTGCATATGTATGTGCGTGCGCGCATGTTTTTCTACTTTTGCCCCCTGATATGACCGTAGCTATCTAGTGAACAGCAACCAAAATAGATTAAGATACCCACCTATCTTTCGTATACTGACTAGTTAGAATATACTTCTTCTTCTCTCTCTCTCTCTCTCTCTCTCTCTCTCTCCTCTCTCTCTCTCTCTCTCTCTCTCTCTCTCTCTCTCTCTTTCCTTCGTGTTTCTTTTCGAAGTGTCGACTTGTCACTTAACTCTAAGCATCAAGATAAAGTAGTATGGTCTGCGTATTGTCAAAGCTGATGCATTTCATCTCTTTAATTTGGGGGGGGCAGTGTACTATGTTGTCAAAGTTGATAAACTTCACTTTTCTTCACTTTCTCTCTTTCTTTCTTTAAGAAAAAGTTGAGGGGGGGGGGGGGGGGGGGGCACAGTACTGCTTTAAGTAATGTCAAAGTTGATACTTCTCAATTGTTTTCTTTTGTGGGGGCAGTTGGCATTGTACTGCTTCAAATGTTTTCAAAATTGGTCTACATATATCTTCTTCCTTTTTGGGGGCAAGAATACTTCGTTAAGTGTTGCCAAAGTTGAGGCACTCTCTTCCTTTTCGTTTAGCAACGCTACGCTGCTTTTAAATGTTGCCAATGTCGATGCGTTTCCTTTTTATTTGCTTTAAGAGGGTTGCCAAAGTGGAGCAGTTTGCTTGTGAGCTGTTGTGTGTGTGTGTGTGGTGTGTGTTTGTTAGCCTTGATACCTTTCTTGTCTTCTTCCTTCCCTCATCTTTATTTTGGGAGCAGTTTACACACGTGTACTGCTGTTAGTGCTGTCAGCCTGGATACGTTTCCTGTCTTTTTCTCTTCTCTTCGGCGTGGCCCAGTTGGCACGTGCCGCTGCTTTTAGTGCTGTTCAAGTTGATGTTTCTGTGCATTGTTTGCCCCCCCCCCCCCCCCCCCCCCCCCCCCCCCCGGGCCTGTTGGTGGTTCCGTGATGGCACATAGGATAGGGGTCAGCCCAACTGTAAACAACATTCTCATTCTCTCTCTCTCTCTCTCTCTGTCTCTCTCTCTCCCCACCCCCCTCTTTTTCTGACTGTCTCTTGTCTGTCCGGTCCGGTCTTCTTCTCTCTCAGTCTCTCCCTCTTTCCCCTCCCTCCGTCACTTCCTCTTTCCCTCCCTCTGTCCTCCTCTCCCTTTCTATAACCCCCTCTCTCGCTCCCTCTCTCCCTCTGTCTGTCTGTCTGTCTGTCTCTCTCTGCCTCTCTCTCTCCTCTCTCTCTCTCTCTCTCTCTCTCTCTCTCAGTGCCAACCTCTCTCTGTCATACAACCCCCACCAGCCTACAACCTTCAAGGAAAAAAAAAAAAAACGAAAGGAAAAGAAGAGCCAAGAAGAAGAATCTATATCCCCCCTCCCGCTCCTTGTATTCCCCATCTCACCCCTAAAAGGCCTCAAACTCCCTCCCTCTACCCCCCCCCCCCCCCTTCCAACCAACCGCTCTCAAACTCACTCCACCCCCCCCCCCCCCCCCGTCCCTCCCTTCCAACCAACCGCACTCACTGTACGTATTCATCTTCCCTGACCTTGCATCACAGCCCCCCCCCCCCCCCCCCCGCACCGCCCCCCCCCCCCCCCTCCTGCATAGCAGCCACGTGTAGTGTGGGAAAGCTCTCCTCACCCTCACCCTCCCTCCCTCACCCCTCTCCACTCTCCCATCCCCACCCCCTCCCCACCACTGCAGTCCTGGACTTCCAGACCTCATGATGGGCAGCAGCGATAGAAGCAGACAGACTTCCTTGTCCATAAAGCTCGCTCAAAGAGAATGCAGCCGCCGGCCATTTGTCACGTGCCTGGGGAGGAACAGGAGAAGAAGGTGGGGAAGCGGGTGGGGTGGGGGGGGGGGGGGAGTGGAAGGGGGTGGAGGGGGGAGGGAAAGGAGGTGAAAGATGGGGTGGAGTGGAAGACCATGGGAGGAGGGACTGGGAAAAGCGAGTGGGGGGGTGGGGGGGGGGGGGGGGGGGGGGGGGAGTGGGGGTATGAAGGGAGGAGAGTGGAAGTATCTGGTAAAACGAATGACTTACTACTCTACGGAAAATTTTACAGCTTTAAAAGATCTAATGGTTTTTTTTGATGACGGAAACTGTCAATGTCCATCAAGAAAGCAATGATGTATACAGTTTTCAAAATAATCACTGTACCCCCCCCCTCTCCCAGTTATTATGATGACGCAAAAAACAGAAATGAAATTCACCATATGATTTAAATGATTATGTCGTAAAGATAGTCATTTTCGCAAATAATCCATTTCCGCCCCCTTTTCGGGCTATTCCAATATCAGATAATGAATTTAAAAAAAAAAAAATTTGTTGGACCCAGACAAGCCATGAGAAGTGAAAAAAAAAATGACAGTTCTTTCTGGCCTCTGGTATTCTGAGAGTTACAAAACAATTTTAAAACCAAAATGAATTCTGGCCTCTGGTATTCTGAGTTACAAAACAATTCTAAAACCCAAAATGAATTACGAAAAAAAAAAAAAAAAAAAAAAAGAAATCTTACTCGCATTCATGGAGCTTGAAAAGAAAGAGATGCAGTATTCGTAATGAGCAAAGTTTTTCTCTTTTGACGTCTTGCTCTGAGGACCAAATTTACCTTGGTTATTCAAAACATGACGGAGATTAAAAACGAAGTGAATCAAAGCCTAACTTGTTTAGGCTTCGTCTTTGTTTTTTTTTTGTTTTTTGTTTTAATATCTCTCTCTTTTGTGTTGGATTAAACGATTGGCTGAATTCTGTAAGCTTTTACAGCACTGGTAAGAACCAGGATCTTAATTCATCTTTCGTGAAAAGCCATACCGTCCGCAAAATGATGCCGGTGATACCAGGACGCTCACACATGAATCAGAGTGATCGTATCTCATGAGTCATAATTACAATTTTCGTGCGTCAGAATGACTGTTTTTGTCATGATCACGTCAGGCCGCCATATCAGAACAAAAATGAAGAAAACGAGTTCATAATAATCGACGACATCAGCGATAATTCGTGTTTCCGTAACCACTGTTTTCTCGCGACATTTGTCATAATTCATGTTTCCGATACCGCTGTTTTTCTTGAAGACAATGACCGCTTTTACAAAGAAAACTCGTATCGTGGAGTTTTGGAGCGAAGGAACTCCCATACTCTCTTCCTCCCTGCAAGTATTTGCTTGGAAAGGG
>JADBJO010000382.1:216568-226568 GCA_016801955.1 Conus betulinus
TCCACCTCTTCTCCCATTCCCCTCAGTTTTACAACACACACACACACACACACACACACACACACACACACACACACACACGCCGCGCGCGCGCGCGCGCAAACACACACACACACACACACACACACACACACACACACACACAACACACACACACACACACACACACGCACGCAACACACACACACATGCACGCACGCACGCAAGCACACACACACACACACACACACACACACACACACACACACACACGCACACGCACGAATGGACACACACACACAAACACACACACACACACACACACACACACACACACACACACACACACACACACGCCCGCGCGCGCGCGCATGCAACACACACACCCTACCCCACACCCCCACCCCCCTCCACATACACACACCCAGAAATCAATCATCGACAGCACTGGAGACGATGAAGGAAACCTGCTGATGATGATATGGTCCACTTGCAGGATTTCCCAATTTGCGGTCCATGATGATGTCGATGAACGAGCAGACAGATCCCACGCCTTCTTCACCACAAGATCATGCCGGCACTCTTGGACTTCGCTGGCGCAAGACTGCCCGACGTTTCAGACGAAAAAATAAAAAAGAAAGAAAAGAAACAAAAAAACAAAAACAAAAAAAAAAACGATATATGCTGTGTGAAATAGTTTTAAACGAAATTTCAGAGGGAAGAAAAGAAGTTCAACGGCGACTTGCCAGAAATATACATGCCTTAAAGCTGTGTTAAGTCTGCACAAGTTCTGATCGCTTACCATACGAGCAATCACTTACCTGCTTATACTCGACGCAAAACCCATCTTGCACCGAATTTGAGACGATAAGTGATTGCTCGTTCTTCGTTTTTATTGTCCTGAATGTTGTTTTTGTCTTGCCTGAGGAAGACCTACAAGGTCGAAAAACGCGTCGTCTTTTGTCTTGCAAATTGTTGGTCCGAGTTAACCGGCAGAGCTGCTTAAAATTTCCTTTCAAAATTTACTTCAAAAGAGCCGAATGGGTCGGCCTCCCGTAAAAGCTAGGTTTAAGTATAACTGGAGTAATCAGTGTTGATTAATCAGTCGACGATCCGCTGCGCCACCGGGGATCCATGCGACAACACTCGTATGGAGGGCTCCATTCTGACGTCATTTTCTCATACAGTTTCTCTGAAACCATGAGACTTTCGACCAATCGTATAATTCGTTACGGTCAAGATCGAACTGTGAGCCGAACACCGTGATTGGCCGTTCGTAACATGCATTATATAAATGAGCATCGGAGTGCTCTCTCCCCCCCCCCCCCCCCCCACCCTCTCTCTCTCTCTCTCTCTGTTGGTACCTCTTGATCAGTCTTGCGACTCGATTCCACCTCCTTCTACAGTCACATGATTACAGTGGGCAGACAATGTTAGGTAGGTTACTCAACGTCTGACCAGTATTTTTGGGGGGGGGGGGGGGGGGGGGGGTAATGCGCAGGTCAGACACCTGCTACGTCGTAGCCATGAGATTCTCGTCTTAAATCCTTTAATCCTTCCATCTTCGTCATTTATTCATTTACCTATCAGCTGTAAATCCTGTACAGAATGGGGTCTAGAAACTTAGCAGATGTGGTACTGCGTCGCATATGGCCTCGTCCGCACGAAGTGAAAGTGAAAAACGGAAACTGAAACCACATTGCCCCCTTCCGAAATTTCAACATTCCGCGTGTGACTTCTTTGTTTCAAAGCGTTTCATTGGTCGCTCTGTTTCTCTGATCCACATTTTCTTATACACATGTACGGTGTGGAGCCGAACACTAATGCTAGTCAAACGTAACAAAGTCGACTAGAGATTTAAAGCAGGAGAAGAAAGGGGAGAAAACAAATACGAACGGTTTGTTATTTCAAAGAATGTCAAAACTCCTGAACAACCCCCCCCCCCTTCCTTCCTATCCTTATCCGGCCTTCGCCTCCGTGGTCAGTTAGGCTATAACCCGAGGTTTCAGGATGGAAACTCGTTTTAAGTCCTGCCCCACAAAAATCAATCGGTACAACAGACTACGAACGGCCGCTGACCTAGCTGGAGAACAAGCGCTAACACACAGACGTAAAAACTCATGAGAGTGGTCAGTGATCTTATCGTCGGATTAAGAGAGAGAGAGAGAGAGAGAGAGAGAGAGAGAGAGAGAGGCAGAGAGGCAGAGAGATACACAAAAGAGAGAGAGAGAGAGAGAGAGAGAGAGAGAGAGAGACAGACAGACAGAGAGAGGCAGAGAGAGAGAGAAAGACAGAGACAGACAGACAGAGTGGCGTGGGGTCAACAGCCTATGAACCTGAACGGGACACGCCATACTGCGGGATGAAGTGGATGACAGCAATTGTCGCTAGAGTTAACCCCCTTTCCACAAAGGGACGAAACGGCCCACGGAAGATTTTTTGTTTTCTTTTTTCTTCTTCTTCTTCTTCTTTTTTTTTCAGTTCTCCTCTCTGCCATCCCACCCCACACCCAACCCCACCAACCTTTCTCCCCCACCCTCCCACCTACCCTCGTCGTCCTCATCATTATCCCCCACAGTACCACTACTACTGCTTTCTCCCCTCCTCTCTCCCCCCACCCACCCCTTCCTCTCTCAGCTTAAACAACTTACACACAAAGAGAGAAAAAAAAAAGTACGAACGGAGGGAGGGGATTCAGTGGAGGGGTGGGGGTGGGGTGGGTGTAAGAGGGGTGGGGGAAGCGCGCTTCCATGGACTGACTGATGGTGTGGCATGCTGCGGTTAGTTGAGTCTGGAATTCTCTGCGGTCCTGATGCTGGGGATAACTGCCGCTCGTAATTACCTTTTGTTGAGAGGAAGTGAGGAGGGGGGGGGGGGGGGGAAGACAGGGGAGGGGGTGGTAGAGGGAGGAGGGGAGGGGGTGGAGGAAGAAAGGAAGAAAGGCGGAATAGAGGGGGGGGGGGGGGGGGAGGGTGGCATGGATGGAAGTGGTGGTGGTGGTTGAGGCTGAAGCTTTTTTTGAGACCAGTCCCGCATGACCCGAGTGATGAATGAGTGTTAGGCGGCCCCCGCCCATTCGTCTCATTCAGGCAAGGGCCGCACCAATCCGTGTTCATGCCATGTGGCCTTCGACTTGTCACACGAAACTCGCCAAACAACGTTATCGCGCCGTATGCAGCGTGCAGCCGAGTGTGGCTGCACACCAAAGAAATGAATGCGCCAAGGCCTTGCTTCAAGAATCGAGTAATTATAGACAGGCACAATTACATTCTTTTGAGAATTTTTTTTTTTTGTAATGTCTGAAAATTCATTCTCCTTATTTTCTTTCATATGCCCTTCAAGGTACATGCCAAGTGGTTCCAAGCTGAGATTGAAATGAAATGAATAGACCTATTTTTGGGGGGTGGGGGGGGGTGGAGGTGGAGGTGGGGGGGGGGGGGGGGGGTGGTGGTGGAGGTGGGGGTGGGGTGGGGGTGGGGGTGGGGGACTACCTGGGCTCAAAAGACAAGAGTCGCGAGTGAGTGCCAAGACCTGAAGTGTGACGTCAGGTAAGGCGTTAGTTCATGTATTTCAACATCGTGAATGATGTCATCAGTAGAAATCCTTAAAAAAAATTTTAGTGAAATGAGTAGTGGGGAGTTGCTCATTTGATATTGTATAAATTTGATATCAGTCTATAGCTCGAATTCATGCTACGCCTTAAAAAAAAAAAAAAAACTCACATGGATTAGACAGTGATTTGGTGCCAAATCCTTGCACGGCGCGTGGCTTGTTTCCTGCGTTTCCCGTCTGGAAAAAAAAAAAAAAAAAAAAAAAAAAAACTTTTACAAGAAATATGTTTTAGCGGTTTTGTTTTTGTTTTTTTTTTGTTGCAGGTGCCTTCATTTCATGACGAGCGATGCGAAGGGTGAGTCTACCGTCCTGTCACCCTGACGACATGTTCTCCCGGGCTAAGCTCCTAAGGTCATCGTGGCGACGTGCTATTGTTTGCCCAAAACGACATAATCATCTTAGGCGTCATCATGAACCAATGGTCGGGTGCTGCTGGTAGTCACGTGATGATGCCTCGCCGTTGGAAACTAAATCACACCCAAGGCGTGCATTACCCGGAAATTTTTTTTGCTGAAGTTTGACAGAAACGCTCGTTATGTCTTCGCAACGATTAAAAAGAGAAAACAAAAAAAATCATCCAAGAGAGACAACTATATCCTGTCAATAAGCGATCATTATTTTCCTTCCTGTACGACCTAAGACCCGAGAAAAATCCCTCCCAAATCTCTGCTTAAAGATTCTCCGGTGACGCACGGAACACCTGAGCATCACTGCAGCGCCCCCTTCCGTTTCCCTGATTTGTGTCGACCTCATTGAGCTGATTTTGTTTTCTCCCCGAACCTTTTGGGGTTGTTCCCCTTGTTTCTGTCACACAGAGCTGAAGCGCACACCCATTTGTTTGAAGTCTTGAGCTCTTTGTCTGCGAGCTAAGGTGCAGCACGCTTTTTTCTCTCTCTGTCTCACTGATTTGTACTACACAACGCATTTTCTTCTTCTCCCTCTGTCTCAATGAGCTATCTGTGGGGATCATCGTCTTTTTTTTCTCTGTGTTTGTCGCGCTTTTCCTGCTCTCTCTCTCTCTCTCTCTCTCTCTCTCATCACACATACATATGTGTATGTGCGCGCGCACTCACGATCACACACACACACACACCTCACACACAACACATCATACACATACGTACACACATACAGACGCACGCGCGCGCGCGCGCACACACACACACACTCTCTCTCTCTCTGGCAAAATGCTGTAAGAGCTTTGTTGTAAAGTCTTGACTGAAATCCGACCGCCTTTCAAAGTGCACTCACATTCAATCGCATTAGCTAACGAAGCGCTTTGTCTCCTCTCTGCCTCCTTCCTCGCCCCCCCCCCCCCCCCCCCACCCCCTCCTTGTCACCCAAGATACCTGACTGAAATGGATTTTAAACAACCCCTCTGTGTTCGCCTCCGATATCACTTCTCGGAAATGTGACCCGATTATTCCAGTTCCTTTGTCTGAGTGACACGGTTTGTTCTAGTAGTAGTTCGTTCTAAAAGAAAAAAAAAAGCACCCCTTCATAAAACTTCGGGGTTTTTTTCTTTTTTCTCTTTTTTTTTCTCTTCTCTCGATTGATGATTCTGACAAAGCAAGAGAGGAGAGAGAGAGAGAGAGAGAGAGAGAGAGAGAGAGAGAGGGAGCGGGAGAGAGGGGGAGAGAGGGGAGAGAGAGAGAGAGGAGAGAGAGGGGGGGAGGGAGGGCGGGGAAGGGCAGAGGGAGAGGGAGGAGAGGAAGGAGAGAGAGAGAAATGGGGAGAAAGAGAGGGGAGGGAGAGTTAGCAGAGAGAGAGAGAGAGAGAGAGAGAGAGAGAGGGAGAGAGAGAGAGAGAGGGAGAGAGGAGACGGAGGAGAGAGGAAACAAAGAAACGAGGCGCGGAGAACGAGAGAAAGGAGGGGGAGAACAGGCAGACAGAAAGGAGTGAGACAGAGGAAGAGGAGGGGGAGAAAGGAGGAAAGAGAGGAGGAGAAAGAGAGAGGGAGAGAGAGAGGAAAGAGGGGAGAGAGAGAGAGAGAGAGAGAGAGAGAGAGACAGAGAGGGAGAGGGATGAGAGAGGAGAGGAGAGAGGAGAGAAGAAGAGAGGGAGAGAGAGAGGCGCGCAGACGAGAGAGGAGAGAGAGGAAACACAAACAGGCGCGCAGACAGAGTGAGAGAAAGACAGGGGCACAGAAACAGGCCGACAGACAGAGTGAGACAGACAGAGAGAACAGAGAGAGAGAGAGAGAGAGAGAGAGAGAGAGAGAGAGAGAGAGAGAGAGAGAGAGAGACAGAGACAGAGAGAGAGAGAGAGAGGAAACAAACAAACAAGGCGCGCAGAACGAGAGAAAGAGGGGCACAGAAACAGGCAGACAGACAGAGTGAGACAGACAGAGAGGTGGGGAACACGAGAGAGAGAGAGAGAGAGAGAGAGAGAGAGAGAGAGAGAGAGACAGACAGACAGACAGACAGACAGACAGACAGAAACGGACAGATAAAGGCAGAGGTCTGAAACACAGACACCACTACCACTACTATCGCTCATAAAAGAAAGCACACACACGCGCGTGCGCGCGCGCACACACACACACACACACACACACACACACACACACACACACACACACACACACACACGCACGCACACACACGTACAACACACACCGTCCATGTTTGAATTCAAAAGAAAGTTTCGATATCCCGGGAAAATAAATTACTTCGTAAGAAGTTTTTAATTCGTAACAGTATCTTCTCAGTGTTTATGTTCTGTAAGCAGTTTTTTTTTTATTTAAAGCATGTTTTAAAGAATCTGATCCGGTGGTTTTGTTTGTTTGTTTTGACTTTATCCTGAAACAACAACAACAACAACAACAACAACAACAACAACAACAACAACCCAGTATGCTTGTTGGTTGCGACTTTGTGCCGGTGCGCTCTGCAGCCATGAAATACGGGGACCAGTACATCCCTAGGGACGCTTCCAAGGAGGGCTGAGTTGTGTTGCCGACAGTGGCCATCACACAATGGCATCTACCAGGGAGCGGTTATGTCCCTTGACGTCTTAATGGCATGCCCTGCGCGTGCCTGCACCCTAAGTCAACACCGCGCAGGCTTCCAAGGGTGGGTGCAGAACTGCTCCCCGGCTCCCTGGTTGGTTCGGCAGTTGAGGACAGTACTTCTCTGGATTCCCTCAGCGCCTTAGTGTATTATGTTTTTTTTTTTTTCTTTTAACGTGAAAACGACAGCGTAACGAAACTGACTTTGACGCGAAATGACAGCTCTGAGATGGCCCCTTGCGGTCGGCGGGTAAAACTGATTTGAGTTCAGTGGAGAGTTTATGAGACTATTATCAACAATGTGGACAGATGCTTGGAAGCACCTTTTATACCGCCGTTTGGCACGGGTTTGGGTTTAAGTCCTGATTTCTCATGTCTTATCAATCCTGCTGAACAATGCTGGATCCGGAATTTGAAACTGATCCAAACAACGGATCCATTTGACAAGATTCGTCTCAGGGCCACATTTAATCGTTTTTACCAAATTTTGTTTACAATCAATTCAACAGGTTTTAATTTCTAATACTCTCGCTCACTACCCGCAGACGCTGTGCAATACACTAAGAACAAAACTGTGCCCAGAACACTACCATGGGAGGTAATATCTAACAGGGCTATGAATAGCAGGGTCCTGTTAAAAAATCTCACAAGATAATCTCCCTTTGAAGAAAAAAAAACCAACCCAGCCTCTTCAGTATATAGGTCGGGTTTGTTTAACTAAACAAGAAATATGACAATTTTGGTGTATTTATTGGCATTTACATAGAACGTGAACGAGTTTTTGAGTTCCCCAATTAAATTCATCTTGTGTCCCTGCTGGCAAGAACACGCAACGGAGAGAAATCACCGGTGTAGAGGAGTGAGTTTTCTGCCTGGACTGCTTCTGGCGTGTCACGCCAGCCTAAACAGCCTTTCGGGCGGCGGCAAAAAGGTTCCATCGAACAAGTGCAAAGCAGCCCAAAGCGGCGCCCATGTGTCAGTGTCATCCTGAACGGTGGGAGGTCTCCCCTTCCCCCGTGTCACCCCCCCCCCCCCCCTTCCCCGCTCTACACTCTCACCACCCTCCCGATAAGCTAACCTCTCTGGCCAGCTTTCCTCACAACTCAAATTAAACCCTTGGCCTTCTTCCCCTCTCGCCTCCCACCTCCCCCCGCCCTCCTTCAAATCCTCCTTTCCTTCGCTTCCCCCCCGCCCCCCTCCCCGTCCCCCACTTGCCTTTTCATCCCACTTACTATATCCCTCTGCCGTGCCGTCTGACCTTGGCCTCTGCTCTCCCCTTGCTGGCCAATTAAGCTTCACGTTTTATGTGACGGAGTCTTTAGGTCGACCCGAACACGTCTTGTTAAATAATTAAGCCCTCCTTTTTCTCCTCCTGCCTGCCCTCCCTCCTCCTCCCCCTCCTCGTTCTTCTTCTCATCTCTCTCTCTCTCTCTCTCTCTCTCTCTCTCTCTCTCTCTCTCTCTCTCTCAGTCTGTCCGTCTTTCTGTCTCTGTCTGACTCTGTCCTTTTTAAAAGGAGATATGTCCCTCACCCTCTTTCCACCTCCAGTATTCACTTGTGCCCCCCCCCCTCCTCCACCCCATCCCCCCACGTCATCATGTTTTCGTGTCCCTCAACTGATTTATATGTTTTGTCGTTCTTTCCATGATACCAGTGCGTAAGAATTGGACGATTCACTCTATCAGAGCCAGGGTTATCTCAAAGGCTTTCCGTAACACTTTTCAGGGCCACAAGATAAAGTTTCTTTTTTCGTTCGTTTGTTTGTTTTTGTTTTTAAATCTTTAAAAAGCTAGTTGGAATCTTTCTGTCTCTCGTAATCATGAAAGTGTTTACAAAATTTTCTTTTGTGTGAGTAAGTTAGATTCGTGTGAACGAAAGGATGAATAGTTCACGTGTTTGAATGCAAGTGGGAGACGTATTGACAGAATTGTGCTTTAGAGCACGTTACGATTATTTTTGATCATTCTTACTATCTTCATTTTCATCATGATCATCATCATCATCATCAATATTTATTGTCATTATCATTATGATTATTACCATTATCATGATCTTTATAATCATCACCACAACATCACCATGCTCATCATCATCATCATTAGTATAGAGTACCACACGCAAATTCAAACGTGAAGGCTATCTTCATAAACTGCTGTCGATAATTCTTGTTAATTAAAGTCACAGGCATTCCGTGAGGCTAATGCCACATTCTGATACACTTTCCGTTTTATTTTTCAAATAATATTTCTCTGTCTTTTGGCGGTTGCATGAACATCATTCCTCTGTCTGTCTATCTGTCTGTCTGTCTCTCTCTCTCCTGTCTCTTTGTCTCTGCCCCTCTATCTGTGATTGCCTTGTCCTTGGACTAGCTCACTGACTAATCTACTTACATGAACCACAGTTCTCCCACCCCCCTCCGTTCCCTTCCTCTGTGCTCTCTCTTGTGGCGGCATGGCAGAACAGGGGGCGTCATCCATCACCGTACAGCAGCAGGGCTGGAAGTCATGGCCCCTTGTCACGCCGCAAAGTGCGCCACTGGAGAAGCTCCCCTCCGTCTACTCCCTCTCCGTCTTCGTCTTCCTCTCTTCCACCTCCATATACACCTCCTGGGTTAGTTAGCACAGGGTGACGGACTGGAATGGTTGTCAGGGGCAACAGACCAGAACACGAGGGAACAAAAGGACTGGGGCAGTGGATAATGAGCAGTCCAGAAAGTCGACCTACGGCCTCTTCCTTGAAGCTGCCGTTTCTGTTGGTCATCATCATCATCATCATCATCATTATCATCATCACCATCATCATCGTCTTCTTCTTCTTCTTCTTTCTTCTTCTTCTTCTTCTTCTTCTTCTTCTCCTTCATCTTCCTTTCCTTCTGTCAAGTAAACCAGGGGGTCTGTATTATTGGTGTGGAGTTGGTTGGTGGTGCCAGAGAAGCTTCTCCAAAGGATCACTCGGTCCTACAGATCGGTGCAGCAAGTCTGGCGAATGGCACTGGGTGTGTGTGGTGATGGGCTGGGAAAGTAGTTATTTCCTGTGCGGTGTTCAGTGCGATTCCGTCTTTGAAGAAGTTTGGGGGTGAAGGGGTGGAATGGGGGTGCTTGTGGAATGTCCTGATTTTAGTGTCACACAAAAAGCCAGGAGTCAGGAAGGATATGAAGTTACTTGGCCGATGTTCCTCAATACTGAATTAAATGTGTCCCTCCATCTATCTTAGCTAGCTGTCTATCTATCACATTCTGTCCTCTTATTTGTCATGACATCCATTTCAGAATAAGGATTTTCGTTTATCACACGGGGCAGTGATTTTCAGTAAAGGCTCATAAGGTGAAGTAAAAGGATTTTGAATTGTACATTGCAGCTCATATGAAGAACACTTTTGCTCCTCTCTCCAGCACCACT
>JADBJO010000382.1:234068-239068 GCA_016801955.1 Conus betulinus
AAATAACTAACAAACAAGATAGCGAGACACTGACAATGTTTTTATTGTGATAGACTATTGACCAGAACACACTTCAAGAATATTAATTAAAGGAAGATGCCTGAAGGGAGGGAGTTGGGGGGGTGAACAGAGAGAGAGAGAGAGAGAGAGAGAGAGAGAGAGAGAGAGAGAGAGAGAGAGAGAGAGAGGAAGAAGAACATAAATGCAACACTAGAGTCACCGTGGTATTCGTTGTAAATGTTTTTGTTTTGATAGAAAACATATGACATCATCCTCAAGCAACGTGTTTTTTCTTCCCACCCCCCCCCCCCCCTCACCCCCGCCTCTTACCCAGTCTCCCCTAGCTGTCAACACCTTGTCAAGAAACAGGCAGTCGCACTTCACTTCTGTATTGTTTCCGCTTCCTGTGGGGCGGACACTACAGAGTTACTGTTCTTGATCTTGCTCTATGGCTCTCTGTCTTTATAACTCTCTCTCTCTCTCTCTCTCTCCTCTCTCTCTCTCTCTCTCACACACACACACACACACACACACACACACACACACACACACGCACGCACGCACGCACGCACACACACTTATATCTCCTTCATTCCTTCATTGTAGCTCGTTAATGATGAACAATGTTGGTATGCCTTCATTTTTATTCATTTTTGATTCCTGTTGTTGATAGCCCAGCCGACCACGAGGGGTCGTAGGTTTTGTTGCTAAACGATAACGGAATTCCAAACAAAACCTGCCCTTTTTCCTTGTTCTTTTCTCACGTGATTAATGCTATGCGCGCACATGTGTGTGTGTGTGTGTGTGTGTGTGTGTGTGTGTGTGTGTGTGTGTGTGTGTGTGTGTGTGTGTGTGTGTGCACTTCTGCGCAATTTTTGTGTACACACACACACACACACACACACACACACACACACACACACACTGCAGTAAATTCAATATTCTCTGGCACATTCGTCTTTCTTACCGCGGTTCCACCTCCAGCGTCTTTCTTCAGTTGCATTGTCCAAATCTGGCAACAGTTGAACACCCATCCCCTCCCCCCCCCCCCACCACCCCAAGGCAGTGTGTTAATTTCAATAATTGCCTCCCACAGTGACGTCTACCAGTCCTCCTCCTCCGGTCCTCCCCTGCAGGCGAATCCACACTGACCTTGACCCCCCCCCCCCGCCCCCCCACCCTGTCACTCCCCTCCCCCAGGCAGACTGCCCTGCAGGGATTTTCTTATTATTCACGTTATGAAAATTATCGCCTCAGATTCCAGAGCTGCAGGGGTGCTAGATGTCAATGATGAACCAGCACCGCATCCTCCCTCCCTTTGTCCCGGTTCTGTCCAGCAGGGAAACCAGCGTCTGCTTCCGACCTGACTTTGGCGGGCTGAGAGTTCATTATACAAACAGCAGCCCTGCACGTAACGAGCTCCCTCCCCCCTTTCCTCCTCCTCCCCTCCCCCCCCCCCCCCCCCCAAACACACACTGTGCAAATATGCATGGCGTCCATCTCGCTTGCCTTCGCAGCAGGGTCGTAAAAACCCACTAACTAACTGTGTTCGGCGTGACGCGGCACACGCCCGACCAAAGAATGGTGATGTATTCAGCGCAGACTACGGCCAACGCGCCAAACGACTCCTCTGTCCAACTGCTTTATGGTCACCTTCCGCAGCAGCCGTTGTAAAGAGTGGTGTAAAGCGGGTTGTAAAGTGGCGTAAAGCGCTGCAAAAAAAAAAAATGTGGCGGAATGCTGCAACCATAATGATTCAGCGGGGAGATGTTGTCGGAATGATGAGCATTTTTGGCGGAAAGAATCTCGTTTGGGAGGGGGGTGGGGTGGGGTGGGGGGCTGACATGTATGGCAGACGACGATCTTTATCTGCTGAGTTAGCGGGTGGCTCGATCGCAACCTCAGTGTTACAGCATTCAGAAGGTTGCGAGTTCGAATCCAACCCGCTCTAAACATAAAACCTTGTACCAGTTTTTGTTGCTGCTTATATTCGCGTGTTGTCGTTCCGGTGATGTAGGTTTGGTGGTACCTACATCCCTCACCCTCATTCTAATGTGAAGGTGATCCTCTGTCCTATCACGTTTGGTGAATGGTCACATGAAATCTGAATGTTAACCAACTTGACTCTGAGGTGCGCAAAGCTATTCAAGCAAGAGTTCACGAGTCTTTTGACAAAGCCGAACCATTGGTGAATGCCAGAACACAGAGTTTATACAAGTGAAATGGGCTGAAGTGGTTAAACCAGTACTGTTTGTCCACACTTGCATACTTTGTTTTGCTCACGGACTAACTACACCATCATGGCTCCCTGAAGGATAGGGGCATCTTCGCCGCCCCTGTGCAATGTCCTGAACATACCTCAAGAAAGTCCACGAGTTGTACCACGCATCATGTTTTTTCCTTTAGTTGACAGAGAGAGAGAGAGAGAGAGAGAGAGAGAGAGAGAGAGAGGGGGACAGACAGACAGAGACAGTCACAGAGACAAGAGAGGGAGACAGGGACACAACCAACAGAGAGACAGAGACAAAGAAAGAGACAGATAGACACACACACACACAGAGAAAAAAAGCGAGAGAGCGAGCGAGCGAGCGAGCGAGCGAGAAACAGAGAGAGACAGAGATAGAGAAAAGGAGAGAGAGAGAGAGAGAGAGAAAAGAGAGAGAGAGAGAGAGAAACGGAGAGAGAGAGAAACAGAGAGAGATAGACCGAGAAACAGAGAGAGACAGAGAGAGAGAGAGAGAGAGAGAGAGAGAGAGAGAGAGAGAGAGAGAGAGAGAGACAGACAGACAGAGAGAGACGGAGACAGAGACAGAAAAACAGAGACAGAGAAAGAGAAAAGGCTTAAGAGAGAGATTGAGAGAGACAGAGAAACAGAGAGAGACAGAGATAGAGAAAAGGATAAAGAGAGAGAGAGAGGGAGAGAGAGAGAGAGAGGGGGGGGGGGCAGGGAGCCATGAAGACAGACAGCACCAATCAAGCGGACTGACAGTCCGCTGCACACGATGCTGCGAAGCGTCACGCCTGACCGGTGTCATAGTAGTCGGCAGGGCGTGAAATGAATCAACGGCTGTCCACTGCAGTCAGCGTGTGTCCAGCCGACCGACCACCGCCACTCGCTCACGTTGTCCGTCGGTCAGCCGGCGATTAGTGGTCATGACACTCCCAGGCCCATCTTCGTCCCCCCCCCCCCCCCCCCCCCTCCACCCCCGGACATTTCAGATTCTTCTTCTACGGGACAACATCTTCTGTACTGAGACCGGTTTGTTTTACACACACACACACACACACACACACACACACACGCACACACACACCTATCTAGAAGAAAAAAGACACACCTGGAGGTGACAATGGGACCCCCGAGAACTACTCTCCTTAACGAACCGGCTGGGACCAGTCCTGCATCACTTTAGGAAGCCTGCGCTGATTTGACAAAGAGTGCAGGCACGCACTGGGGCATGCATGTACATAACTGCACCCTGGAAGATGCCACTGTGTGATGGCCAAAGGATGCAAAAACAAGAGAACCTCAGCGAAAGCGTCCCGAAGGGTGTAGCAGCCCGTATTTCGTGACTACAAAGCCCACCGATAAAACACGTACGCCATCACCAAGAAAACTACCACATGCATCCTGCAGCTTCACTCGATGCTGTTTCGCTGGCAGGTGACCTCAGCACAACTCCAGACACAGCCAAGCTTTCATCACACGGTCTTACGTGCCCTCTGGAGAGGATGCCGGGTTCCCGCGGTCAGTGAGTCTTTCCTTGCCGTCACTACGCGTTCTCCCAGAGTCGGCCAAAAGGCAGACAAGAAAAAATACACCCAAACGTGTCACTGGGACTGAGAGAAGAACTATAGCCTCTATTGTCGAACCAACCACCCCCCACTAACCACACACAAACACACACACACACACACACACACACACGCCACACACACACACACACAACTAGCCTAAACACACACACACACACACACACACACGTACCAGCCTACCCACCAAAACACCAAAAAAAAAAAAAAACCCACCGGGGAGACCTGTTTCACACCGGGGGTGCCATTCTGCCACCGCCATGACACCACCGGTACCTGCCTGACCCGAGCGGGGCCAGCCAGCCGACAGGCCCCTTCTCCGCACGTGCAACACGGAAACAATGCAGGGAATGAAGGGACAGCCAGCCAGCCGGCCCGGCCGGCCGGTCGGTCAAAGAGGAGAACCCAGCAGGGGAGTGCAGTCTGGCGGAACTAGCCTGACACTCCAGGTGAAGAGGATTCCCAGCATGTCCTTGGACTCTGTTGCTGGCTACCGGCACAACAGAAAGGAGGGAGGAGAGGACGAGGAGGAGGAGGAGAAGAATGTGGTGGTGGTGGTGGTGGAGGTGGTGTGAAGGAAGAAAGTGTGATCAAAGATAGTTCGCCTTACGGGCGTACAGTCTTTGGTGTGACTGAGAGAAAGAAACAGAAAACAAAAATGACCGCTGAAGAAGAAGAAGAAAAGAAAGAAAAGGAAGGAGGAGGAGGAGAGGAAGGAGGAGGAGGAGGAGGAGGAGGAAGAAGAAGAAGAAGAAGAAGAAGAAGAAGAAGAAGAAAGAAAAAGGAAAAAAGAGGAGGAGGAAGAGGGCAAGAAGGAAGAGGGGAGGAGTGGACGATGACGAAGACAACGGCGACGGCAATGGCAACGGCAACGGCAACGACGACGACGACGACGACGACGAAGAAGAAGAAGAAGAAGAAAGAAAAAGAAAGAAAAAGAAAGAAAGAAGAAGAAGAAGAAGAAGAACAACAACAACACACCAACAATAACATTACCAACAACAACAGGAAAACAACAACAGCAACAACAAAAAATTCCATCAAAAAACAAACAAACAAACAACAAAAAAAAAACCGAGAACAGGAGAGGACAAAAAGAAGTTGATGGAAGAAGAATAAGAAGGCACACGCACAGTCCAGGAGAAAAGGACGGGCTAGGCTAGCATTTCTGACCCATCAAAGCCACG
>JADBJO010000382.1:249068-281568 GCA_016801955.1 Conus betulinus
AACAAATGGTAGGAAAGAACTAGCGAATTTTAATTAAAGAACACACACACACACACACACACACACACACACACACACACACACACACACACACACACACAACCCCATAGAAGTAGCTGATGATTAAAAAAAAACCACGGACAATAAAAAAAACCACAAGCAACAGCAGATGCTAACAACAAGAATTAACCGATGTTGAACTTGCAGATGATAAAAAAAGAAACAACCAAGTATTAAACAATATAATAAAACAAGAAGAACTAGTGCACCCTGCGTGAGAAATGGAAAGAATGAAGGAAGTAAGGAATGGAGTGAACGATGTTGAACTGGATGACACGGGAAACGACTGAATGAAGCGCCACCTGGCAGCTCTTCAGTCGGCACTACCCCAGGTAGGCAGCCCGTTGTGCAAACGAGTGTGGATTGTAAAGCGCTTAGAGCTTGCTCTCTAGCCGAGAATAGCGCTATATAAGTATTTATAGTAATGATAATTAAAAAAACAAGAACCCGTGGATGTGAAAAAAAGAATTAGCGGTAATATAAGAGAGGTATTGGCAAATGATAAAAGGATAAGCTGTAGATAATAGCAAAAAGACTAAGCCGATGATGAAAAAAAAAAAGACAACCCCCCCCCCCCCCAAACCAAAACACACACACAAAAAAACAAACAAAAAAACAAAAACAAAAACAAAAAAAAAAAAAAAAAAAAAAAAACGCGAAGTGAATTGTAAAACAAGAATTAACGGATGATAACAAGCAATTATAACCGATGATAAAATAGAACTGACGGACAATAACATTTTAGCGGATGATGAAACAAATAGCATATGGACGGCGATGGTCGATCAACGGCGGACTGTAGACAATATGCCCTGCATAACTATAGCTTGTGCTCTAAGACGAGCACACAACTGAACAATCAGAAACGTACCTATCAAAAAAAAAAAAAAAAAAAAAAAAGTACAAGAAGACCAGTAACAACACTTCGTCGTCGTCGTCGTCGTCGTCATCATCATCATCATCATCATCTTCATCTTTCATCTTCCTCGTCGTCGTCTTAGAGAAATATCTGACAGTAGTTATACGTGCACTGAAACCAGCAAAATCCGGGTGAACCATACACAAGTACGCAAGCGTGTTGGTACACACGCACGTATGCATGTTGTGCAAACACAAACACGTATGCGCCGCAGAGAGAGAGAGAGAGAGAGAGAGAGAGAGAGAGAGAGAGAGAGAGAGAGAGAGAGAGAGAGAGACTGAGAGAGAGACAGATAGAGAGACGGAGAGACAGAGACAAACAACGAGACAGGGAGAGACAGATTATAGATGCAAAGATAAGACAGAGAGACGGAGAGACAGAGACAAACAGTGAGACAGGGAGAGACAGATTATAGATGCAGAGATAAAAGCGCGCCCCTCCCCCGTCAACTCTCCCTTTCTCTCTCTCCTCTCTCTCTCTCTCTCTCACTCACACACACCACACACACACACACACACACACACACACACACACACACACACACACACACAGAAGAAATATAAAAAGTCACCCAAAATCTGGAAAAAAAAAAGAAAAAAAAAAAAAGAAAAAGAAAAGGAAAACAAGACCATGTTGTGGAAGTTCTCTCCCCCCCCCCCCCCCCACACACACACACAAAGTAACAGATCATTTGGTGCAATGCTGTCAACACAGACATATATAGTGGATATACATGGATATAGTACGCCTCCCCCCCAAAAAAAAAAACAAAAAAAAAAAAAAAAAAAAAAAAAAAAAAAAAAAAACTGGCATCACGGAGCAGGCAGTAGGTAGGTAGACAGGTTTTGTGGATATGTTTGGGTGGTGGGTGGGTGGGGTGGGGGGGGGGGGGTGAGGGGGGAGCAGAGGGGTGGGGGGATTGTGGTGGTGGTGGTGGGGTTTAGCAAAGCTGAGGTGTTATCAAGGCAGGAGATTGGAGGTAGCGAGGGCCCCTGGGGGGAAGAAGGAGAAGAAGACGAAGAAGAAAAAAAAAACAGCTAGCACCAAGAAGTCCCCGGAAATGAAAGTCGCCGTCCCCTCTCTCCCCTGATGCTCGGTCAAGTCAGCAGAGACGCCGGGTGAAGAAGGAATAGTGGGAGGGGTGGGGGTTGTGGGGTGTAAGGGGAAGGGTTGGAGGGTGGGGTGGGGGGTGGGTGGGTGGGTAGGGGGGGCAACAGGCGGAGAGATGGGAGGGGTGTATTCTCCCTCTCTCTCTCTCTCTCTCTGTGTCTGTGTCTCTGTCTGTGGGTTGGAGGGTGGGGTGGGGGGTGGGTGGGTAGGGGGGAAACAGGCGGAAAGATGGGAGGGGTGTATTCTCCCTCTCTCTCTCTCTCTCTGTCTGTGTCTCTGTCTGTCTCTGTCGCTCTCTCTCTCTCTCTCTCTTTCTGTCCCTCTCTCTCTCTCTCTGTCTGTCTGTCTGTCTGTCTGTCTCTCTCTGTGTGCTTGTCAGTCTGTCTGTCTGCCTCTGTCTCTATCTGTTTGTCTATAATTCTGTCTCTCTGCCTGCCTGCCTGTCTGTCTCTGCTCTCTCCGCGCGCGCGCTTGCGTGTGTGTGTGTGTGTGTGTGTGTGTGTGTGTGTGTGTGTGTGTGTGTGTGTGTGTGTGTGTGTGTGTGTGTGTGTGCACGTTCGCGCGCGCGTGCGTGCGTGCGTGTGTGCGTGTGTGTGTGTGCGCGCGCGCGTGCATACGTGCGTGTTGGACGCGAATAAGCGAGAGAGAGAGAGAGAGAGAGAGAGAGAGAGAGAGAGAGAGAGAGAGAGAGAGAGAGAGGGGGTGAAGGAAGGGGGGCATCGGAGCGAGAGGAAAGAGAAGAGGGCACAGCAGCAACAACAGCGCAATGGGACAGGGTGTGGGGAAGGCCTTGTACCCTCAGGAGAACAAAAAATGCAG
Organism: Conus betulinus; assembly: GCA_016801955.1. NCBI lineage: Eukaryota > Metazoa > Mollusca > Gastropoda > Neogastropoda > Conidae > Conus > Conus betulinus. The sequence goes on from JADBJO010000382.1 coordinate 251,977, forward strand.
ACTGTGTCGTTTACCAATCAGAAAACTTCGCCAGCCCCTGGTGCACTGCGGGGGGGAAATACAATGGGGGAATGGCTGCACATGAGAAAGAACGGGGTTTCCTTCCCGACCTTTCGCCCTGAAAGAAAACTGTCTTGAAATGGGTTTCAATCAGGAGGAAGCTGAATTGGAAACCAGGTTGTTGAAACTTCCATTTCTTTTTTCACCTCTCTCTTCCCTCCCTCCCTCCCTCCCCCTCTCTATCTCTTCAGATAGTTTTGGAATATATGCCTGGGGTCCTGATCCGCGTATTTATGTCAACAGTTTTCTCGATTGGCGGATGGTAGGACCGTATTTTCCTCCGTTGTCAATCCCCCACAACCAGCGAATGGCAATCTTAACAGGCAGCGATCACAGCGAAGTTGACAGAATGCGCGGCCTATCACAGAAACCAGCACATGCAAATAGATATGTACATTCTAAAAGACAGAGGGAAGAAAAAAAACAACAAACAACACAACCCAAAGACGTGACATTTCAATCAACTGGACTGTCAAAAGGAACAGTAACCAGAAAGGAAATCTTGTCCAATCAACAGGCCGCCTTTACTATCCCCCCCCCCCCCCCACACACACACACATATCTATAAACTGTAATGTTTTCTGATTGGTGCACGAGATGTTCGGAATCCTAACTCTCGTCTCGACTGGACCATCTTAAAGAAATGAATGCCAGATGATCCCACAAAGTTGCGATTCTTCTGCGTTCGCAGGTCGCACGCGAGTCTCTGGCTCCCCCATTTATTCTAACCAGCATTCTGCTGACGTGTACTATGAACCCTTCTGAACCGTCCGTCCAACAAGCAGCCACAATACGTTTTCGGGGGAGGGGGGGTAGAAAATGGCTCTTGCTTCCTGCACACTCCCCCAAAGGACCAAATGGGCTGAAGCATCCCGAACACGCCACTGACGTTAATCTCCAGCACCAAGGCACCACTTAAGAGGTTCTGGCACCATTCTGCCGCTGCTACCCTAAGCTAGTATAGCTCCCAATCCCTTTGGTCAAGAAGGTTGGTTGCAGCCGAGCCAACTGAACGCTTCAGACAAGAGCTGTGTACCCATTAGAGTCCCTAGATGAAAACAGAAACAGTGGATTCCTGAAACTCTCTCTCTCTCCTCTCTCTCTCTCTCTCTCTCTCTCTCTCTGTGTGTGTGTGTGTGTGTGTGTGTGTGTGTGTGTGTGTGTGTGTGCGTGCGTGTGTGTGTGTATCTCAAACAAAAACAAAGAAAGAAAGAAACAAAACAAAACCCAAAAGGAACAGACAAAGCGAAAACCGCTAACAATGTAAAAGCATTGTTATTATCATTATCATTTTCCACGCTCACTATATCACACCCTAAATCTAACATGGGTGTTACGGTGCATTTTTGTCCCCTCTCACCTGCATGTGTTTTCGTGTATCATTCTTTTTTTCTAAAGTCGCACATTAGCTAGCCCCCACACATATTCCGAGTTTCAGGAATTCCGTGTGCACTGACCTTGAAGATAAGAGGGATCTCCTTCAAAACAAGAAAGCTCTCTTCCAAGACAAGAAAGATTTCCTCCAAGATAAGACAGATCTCCTCTATGAGTAAAAACAAACAAAAAAAAAACAACCAACCAACCAAACACAACCACAACAACAACAAAAAACTCTGTTCCAAGATAAGGAAACTTTCCTCCAAGATAACAAAGATCTCCCACATCAGAACTATCTCCTTCTCCTCCTCCTCTCCGCCTTTCAGACCTCACATCAAGCACTGTGGAGACCGGAACCCAGAACCTCGCTCGCAGGCCCTCAGGATGGAGCCCCATCACTGCACACGTAACCACCGAACCATGGGGTCCTCCCGCCCCTGCAAGCGGCGTTGCCAGGTTTGTGCGATGAGATGATGATCGTCATGATCCTAGTGGGCGCGCTAGGCTTTCATCTTCAGCCACAGGCCATGTACGCAATGCCCCTACATTACTGTGATGTGTGTGAGTGGGGTTAGCCCGTCAGAGAGAGAGACAGAGAGAGACAGAGAGAGAGAGACAGAGGGATAGGGGAGGGGGAGAGAGAGAGAGAGAGAGAGGGGATGAAGGGAGAGAGGGAGAGAGAGAGGAAGGAAGGGAGGGAGGGAGAGAGAGAGAACAGGAAGGAGAGGAGAGAGATGGGAGGAGAGCGAGGGAGAGACGAGAGAGATGGGAGGGAGAGAAGGGGGAGACACACGAGAGAGAGAGAGGAGAGAGAGAGAGAGAGAGATAGAGAGAGAGACAGAGACAGACAAGACAGACAAAGACAGAGAGAGAGAGATAGAAAAACAGAGAGAGAGAGTGAGAGAGTGAGCGAGAGTGAGCGAGGCGAGAGGGAGGGAGAGAGAGAGAAGAGATTAGAGAGGGACAGAGAGAGAGAGCCAGACAGACAGAGAGTCTGACATACTATTCTGCTAGGAACGTAAATCGCCATGTCTGTTTACTTCACCACCCGTCCTATCTCCTATCCCCCCCCTCGCCCCCATCCACCACCGGACCCAACCCCCCACCCCCCTCCCGCCCCCTCCCCTCTCCCTCTCCCCTCTCCTCCTCCCTCTTCCCTCACCTTCTCCCGGCTCTCTCCCGCCCGTCCTCTCCTCCCTCCCCTCTCCCGCCAACTCCCCTTCCCCCCCCCCCGCGCCCCCCCCCCCCCCCCCCCCCCCCCCCCCCCCCCGCTCCCCCCAACTCCTCCCCCCCCCCCCCCCCCCACCTCCCCTCCCCCCCCCCCCACCCCCTCCCTCCCCCTCCCCCCCACCCCCCACCACTCCCCCTACCCCCCCCCCCCTCCCCTCCCCCCCCTCCCCCCCCCCCTCCCCCCCACCCCGCCCCCCCCCCTCCCCCCCCGCCCCTTCCCTTTCCCCCCCCCCCCCCCCCCCCCCCCCCCCCCCCCCCCGCCCCACGCCCCCCCCACCCCCCCCCCCACCCCCCACACCCCCCCCCCCCCCCCCCCCCCCCCCCCCCCCCCACCCCCCCCCCCCCCCCACCCACCCCCCGCCCCCCCCCCCCCCTCCCCCCCCCCCCCCCCCCCCCCCCCCCCCCCCCCCCCCCCCCCCCCCCACCCCTCCACACCCCCGCCAGCCATATCCCCTCTTCTCTTCCACGGAACCCCATTCCCCTTCCCCACCTCCTGGCCCTTCACTCTCCCTTCACCCCCACCCCCACGGCCTCCTCTCCCCTGCACACCCCCCGCCACACCGTCTTTTTTTTTTTTCCTCTAACTATACCCGCCCCTATCCCAAAATATCACAATCAATCCCAAAGTTTCTTGCTCCCCCCCCCCCTTCGCCTCTCTTGTCAGCATCAAGGGCTTCTTCTTCTGCTTCTCAATCTCAAGATTTCTCAATCTCCGCCCAAGCCCCCCTCAATCCCTCCTCTTCCTTCCTCCTCTCACTATAATCTTCCCCGTTCTCACTTCTTTTATCCCCACCCTCACGTCCCTCTCCTCCTGTCTCCTCTCACATCAGTCTGCCTACCCCTCCCCCTTCCCCTCCTCTCACTCCCTCGTCCCCCTCCTCTCCCCTATCGTCTCGTATCCTACTGTCTCACCTCCCCTCTCGCTATTTACATCCTCCACCTCCTCTCCCCTCCCTCCCTCCATTCTCTTCCACTTAACTCCCCACCTACTTTCTCACTTCATTCAATCTCCTCCGGCTACCTTTATCTCCTCCTCCCCTCTCCCCGCCCCCCCCCCCCCCCCCCCCCCCCCACCCCCCCACCCCCCCGACCCCCCCCACAAACCCACCCCCCCCCCCCCCGGACCCGCCTATAACCCCTTTTTATTTTTTCTTCCAATGGGTCATTTTCGGACAAAAAAAAAAAAAAAAAAAAAAAAAAAAACTAACCGTAGAACTAAAAGTGGTTCAAAAGTCAGGAAGGGGGGGTGGAAAGGAAGGGGTGGAGGGTGGGGTGGGGTGGTGGGGGGGTGGGGGGGGTGTGGAGAAAAAGAAGCGTAAAGAATAGCAAAAGTTCTGCCAAGAAACTTTTGTGACAAGCATGTGGGTTTGGAAGGAACAGGCGAAGAAAACGAGATCACAAGTCGCCAGGATGGTCAAGACATGGGTAGGTGTTCCATTCATTCCCTCCCCCACCCCTAACCCCCCCCCCCCCCCCCACCCCGCCCCTTTTTTTTCAAATGGTGGCACTGTACGTTAGACTGCTAGTTTCATTTCCCCCTTCAGTCGTCTGTTGTTGCATATATACTGCGTTACATATGGTCTAACACCCCCGGCAGAATATGCCGAATAACCACAGAGAGACAGAGACAGAGAGAGAGAGAGAGAGAGAGAGAGAGAGAGAGAGGGGGAGAGGGAGGGAGAGGGAGAGAGACAGAGACAGACGGACAGACAGACAGGGACAGAGACAGAGAGACAGAAAGAGAGAGAGAGAGTGAGTGAAGGAGAATCATAGAGAGAGAGTGAGAGTGAAGAGAGGTGAAAGAGAAAGAAGAGAGAGAGAGAGAGAGAGAGAGAGAAGAGAGAGAGAAGAGAGAGACAGAGACAGAGACAGAGAGATAGAGACAAAGAAAGAGAGAGGGAATAAATAAAGAGAGGGATGAATTGCGAATAACTCGTTCATGATAAACATGTAAAACAAAGAAAACATGCGGTATGATAACATTTAGCGCCATTACAGGATTCTAAAACATATCACCAGGTCTCGAGAGCAAATGACAACAACCTGAAACACAAAGAAAACAGCACACATCAAAATGTTTTTACAGCCACTGCAATCTAAAAACAAACATACATCGTTTCTCTAAAATCAAAACATAAGGTCGAAAAAGAGGGGAAAACATTATGAGAGAGAGAGAGAGAGCAGAGAGAGAGAGAGAGAGAGTAGAGAGAGAGGAGAGAGAGGAGAGAGAACATATTCGACAGAAAAAGTGACGATCGCGCGCGCGCGCACGCGCCACACACACACACACACACACACACACACACACACACACACACACACACAACCACACACACACACAGACACACACACACACACAGCCAGGCCTTGTATGAACCTAAGCCAGCTTCCTCACAGCAGAGGACTTAAAGAAAGTTTAAGGCAACAACAACCCCCCCCCCCCCCCCCCAACACACTCTCCCCCGAAACCCCACCCCCCAGTAAAAAAAAACAACAAAACAACAAAACAAAACCCTCTAATGGCCAAAGTGCCATCATTATAATTTTAAGAACCTCGGCTTCGATCTGAGTCAAACTGCATCACAAACTTGGCCGAAAAGCACGGCTCCATAAAAAAAGTTAGCTGACCTGACACCAACGGAAGCTTTCGAACACGTCAGCTGGTTTTTGCCACATTATTACTATTATCATTACTGGTTTCTCTCCCCTCCCCCCTCTCCCCCTTCCCTTCGTAATGGTCGTCCACAAGCAGTGTGATTCCCACTTGACCCTTCCCACTCCCACCCGCCCCATCTCCCATCCCCATTCCCTCCTCCCAATCCTCATTCCCTCCTCCCAGTCCTCATTCCCTCCTCCCCAATCCTCATTCCCCTCCTCCCAATCCTCAGTCCCTCCTCCCAGTCCTCATTCCCCTCCTCCTCCAATCCCCATTTTCCCATTCCCTCCTCCCAGTCCTCATTCCTCCTCCCAATCCCCATTCCCTCCTCCCAATCCCCATTCCCTCCTCCCCCTCATTCCCTCCTCCCCATCCCCATTCCCTCCTCCCAATCCTCATTCCCATCCTCCTCCCAGTCCCCTCATTCCCTCCTCCCAGTCCTCATTCCCTCCTCCCAATCCTCATTCCCTCCCTCCCAATCCCCTCCTCCTCCCATCCTCATTCCCTCCTCCCAATCCTCATTCCCTCCTCCCAGTCCTCATTCCCTCCAGTCCTCATTCCCTCCTCCCAATCCCCATTCCCTCCTCCCAATCCCCATTCCTCCTCCCAGTCCTCATTCCCTCCTCCCAATCCTCATTCCCTCCTCCCAGTCCTCATTCCCTCCAGTCCCTCATCCCTCCTCCCAGTCCTCATTCCCTCCTCCCAATCCCCATTCCCTCCTCCCAGTCCCCATTTCCCCTCCTCCCATTCCCTCATTCCCTCATTCCTCCCTCCCCCTTTCCCTCCTCCCAGTCCTCATTCCCTCCTCCTCCCATCCCCATTCCCTCCTCCCAGTCCTCATTCCCTCCTCCCAGTCCTCATTCCCTCCAGTCCTCATTACCTCCTCCCAATCCTCATTCCCTCCGCCCAGTCCTCATTCCCTCCAGTCCTCATTTCCCTCCTCCTCCCAGTCCTCATTCCCCCCTCCTCCCAGTCCATCATTCCCTCCTCCCAGTCCTCATTCCCTCCAGTCCTCATTCCCTCCTCCCAGTCCTCCCATTCCTCCTCCCAGTCCTCAGTCCTTCCCTCCTCCCAGTCCTCATTCCTTCCCTCCTCCCAGTCCTCATTCCCTCCTCCCAGTCCTCATTCCCTCCTCCCAGTCCTCATTCCCTCCTCCCAGTCCTCATTCCCTCCTCCCAGTCCTCATTACCTCTCCTCCCAATCCTCATTCCCCCTCCTCCCAGTCCTCATTCCCCTCCAGTCCTCATTCCCCCCTCCCAATCCCCATTCCCTCTTCCCAATCCTCATTCCCTCCTCCCAGTCCTCATTCCCTCCTCCCAGTCCTCATTCCCTCCTCCCAGTCCTCATTCCCTCCTCCTAATCCTCATTTCCCTCCTCCCAGTCCTCATTCCCTCCTCCCAATCCCCATCCCCCCCTCCCCCAGTCCTCATTCCCTCCTCCCAATCCCCATTCCCTCCTCCCAGTCCTCATTCCCTCCTCCCAATCCTCATTCCCTCCTCCCAGTCCTCATTCCCTCCTCCCAATCCCCATTCCCTCCTCCCAGTCCTCATTCCCCTCCTCCCATCCCCATCCCCATTCCCTCCTCCCAGTCCTCATTCCCTCCTCCCAATCCTCATTCCCTCCTCCCAGTCCTCATTCCCTCCTCCCAATCCCCATTCCCTCCTCCCAGTCCTCATTTCCCTCCTCCCAATCCCCATTCCCTCCTCCCAGTCCTCATTCCCTCCTCCCAGTCCTCATTCCCTCCTCCCAGTCCTCATTCCCTCCTCCCAGTCCCCATTCCCTCCTCCCAATCCTCATTCTCCTCCTCCCAATCCTCATTCCCTCCTCCCATACTGATGTAATAGGTTTTATTTTAATTAGGGGTGGGGGTGGGGGTTGGGAGAGAGAGAGAACGAGAGCGAGAGTGAGAGAGAGAGAGAATGTGTGTGTAGTGTGTGTGTGTGTGTGGTGGAGGGGAAGGGTGCGCGCGCGCGCGCGTGTGTGTATGTGTTTGTACTGCAAGACACAGCGACAACAATTCTGACAACAACCTTCCATCAACTGTGACGACAGCGACGACGACGACAAACGATTCAAAATTATGGTGAAAGCAGTGAGGACAAAAAATAAAGAAGTTGAAAATAAAATAAACCCCCCCCCCCACACACACACACACACACACACGCACGCACGCACGCATGCACGTCCCCCCCCCCTTTCCACACACACACGCGCGCGCGCGCGCGCGCGCGCACACACACACCACACACACACACACACACACACACACACACACACACCAGTGAAGAAGAATGGGCGACGGCAACGAAAAGACGAAAACAATGTGGACGATGATGACAGCAAAACAATGAATATGATGGAGGGGATAATAACATCGACGACGATGACAATAAAAAAAACTACAACGAAAAGTGCATGATGTTGACGGTAATGACATTAACAGAAATGAATGAAGATTACGCCAGAGGTACTTATGGCAACTAGTTCTACAACGACGACGAAAAAAAAAAAACAAAAAAACAACAAACAAACAACAAACAAACAACAAAACAAAAACAAAGGAAAAAACGAAATGATGAAAGCGAAAGACAACAAGAGGAAGAACATAATGGTGGTATGGATCGCACGATGACCACGATGGTAATTAACATCATTATCCTTGATATGACAGGAGCGACACTTGACAGCAATGTTTATTCACGGAGAGAGAGAGAGAGAGAGAGAGAGAGAGAGAGAGAGAGAGAGAGAGAGAGAGAGAGAGAGAGAGAGAGACCGACCGACCGACCCGACCGACCGCCGACCGACACAGAGAGAGAGAGAGAGAGAGAAGAGAGAGAGAGAGAGAGAGAGAGAGAGAGAGAGAGAGAGAGAGAGACAGATAGAGAGAGAGAGAGAGGGGGGGGGGGGGGAGAGACTCAGACAGACTCAGACAGAGACAGAGAGAAAGAGAGAGAGAGAGAACCACACGCACTGAACTGAACCGAATGAACCTCATTGCCAAGCTACGATGATCAACCAACGGACTTTGGCGGAAGCCGCCGCCAGGAAGAAGAGTAGAGTAGAGAGGAGAGAACCCACCCTCCCCCCCCCTCTCTTCCTCCCCCTCCCCCCCCCCCCCCCCCCCCCCCCCCCCCCCCCACGCGCCCGTGCTACTACCAAGACACATACCGCAGCCGGTGCCAGGAGAAGAAGAAGGAGGAGGAGGAGGAGGCAGGGGGACCTCCTCTATCTATCCACCGTTACATCATCAAGTGCTGCTTTCATCTCATCTACCACTGGCCCCCCAGCCCCCCACCCCACCCCCACCAACTATAGCCCATTTACCCCCCTCCCCCCTAACTCAACCTCCCTCCTCCACTCCCCCCCCCCCCCCCCAAACGAGCGCACATCCGTCACACATCTCCAAAGAACAGATTAGTCCCAAGTGCCAAAGACGTAATGAGCCAGCTGCCCTAATTAGGGATACCAGTCCTACCCCCCCGCCCCCCCCCCTCCACCAATCCCCCACACAATCCTCCTCGTCCCTCTACCCCCCCCCCTCCCCCGTGTCTCTCTCTCCTGCCCTCTCTCTCTCTCTCTCTCTCTCTCTCTCTCTCTCTCTCTCTCTCTCTTTTCCTCCTCTTGGCAAAACTTACCGAAGAACACCAGGGGGGGGGGGTAGGGGGCAGGGGGGGGGGTTGGGGTGGGGGTATAGAGATTCTAGGGTAGGGGTGGGGTAGGAGATAGGCGATGGGGAGGGTGGGGAGGAGCAGATAAGCCTCCTAACAGCTGTTGCTGATGCCAGCGCGCGTGCTTAGTACGAGAAAGTTTTGTCAAGAAAGTCTTGTAATGTTCCGCGGTGTTCTTTCCCTGTGATGGTCCTAAAGCCTCCTCCTAAAACCGAGACTTTTCAAGGCGACGAGCCGACAGATCCCCAGCCACAAAGGACAGGGAGGGGACAAGCCATGGCGGACGAGGGGGAAGTGGGAAGGAGAAAGAGGTGGGGAGGGGGATATGGGGGAACGAGGAAGAACAGAAGCAAGAGGAAGAGGAAGAGGAGGAGGAGGGGTGGGTTGGGGGGGAAGTATAGGAAAGAAGAGAAATGGAAGAGGAAGGAGTAGGAAGAGGAGAAGAAGAAGAAGAGAAGAAGAAGAAGAAGAAGAGGAAGAGGAAAAGGAAGACGAAGAAAATGAAGAAGAAGAGGAAGAAGAAAAAGAAGACGAATAATACTACTATTACTGCTGATGATACTACTACTACCACTACCACTACTACTACTACTACTACTACTAAGAAGAAGAAGAAGAAGGTGATGATGATGATGATGATGATGATGATGATGATGATGATGACGACGGTGATGATAAAAGAGATGAAGATGATGAAGAAGAAGAAGAAGAAGAAGAAAGAAGAGGGAGGGAGGAGGAGGGGAGGAGGGAGGAGGAGGAGGAAGAGAAAGAAGAAGAAGAAGAAGAAGAAGAAGAAGAAGAAGAAGAAGAGAAGAGAAGAGAAGAAGACGACGACGACGACGACGACGACGACGACGACGACGACGAAGAAGAAGAAGAAGAAGAAATGATAAAAAAAGACAAGGAGGAGGAAGAGAAGGAGGAGGAGGAGGAAGAAGAAGAGGAAGAATGACGACGACAGCGACAGCAACAACAACAACAACAGACAACACAGAGAAGAGGAGCTTTCCCATTCTACTGATCACAGACACCACAGTGTAACACAGTCACCCGCCACACCGCTTCTTTCACCTCAGTACCACCTAGCTAGCACCTTATTGGCAGCATACGATCGAGCCATTACCCCCCCGGGCGGCTTGGAAGCCAGAATGCCGGTCATTTCATGCACCAATCAGAGGACTTGACAATACATGGCCCACCACGGGAGATGGAAAGTACTGATGGTACACAGTTAGACAGGTTTTCCTGTCTGACCCTTTTAGAGAAAGAGAACGCGTCTTGTAAGCGGTGATGATGGAAACAACGTATTTCAACCGAAAACAACGTGAATCACAGGACAGGTTGATCACACCTCGTCGTAATTTTTCAAAAAGATTTTTTTTTTTTTTTTTTTCTTTCTTTCTTTTTTTTTTTTAGTGAGGTGTGCATTCTTCAGTATGTGTTCGCCAGTACGGTGGTTTTATGCATTTTGCAACATCCTAATGCAGTTTTTTCTCCTTTTTTTTTTTCCCCTTCCCTTTCTTTCTTTATATGTACACACACACACACACACGCGCGCGCGCGCGCGCGCGCGCGCGCGCGCACATACACATGCGCGAGCGCGCGCGCGCGCGCGTGCACACACACACACACACACACACACACACACACACACACACATATATATATATATATATATACAAATATATCCATATATGTATACATTTGTTTTTGTTGTTTGCAATCTAGGGGCGAAAAAATCGGGAATCGCTAACGCTCTAAGCACGGGTTAACTGTAAATGGCTTTGACCCGGCTGTCAAAAGTTCAGCTGTTACGTTAATTATACAATGTACATGATACATACCTGTGCACGTATGTTGCCAAGGAGTTGAATTTTGCTCTTGAACCTTTTCTTTCTCTCCTACGAAGCTACAGCCCTGAAACAGGTGTGTGTGGTCGGCTCAGCCGGACTATATCATTGTAACGAAAGTGGTACTCGCAGACCCCAGTCAACTGGACACGTGAAAAAAAAAAAAAAAAAAAAAAAAAAGAAAAAAGAAAATGGTGGATCTGGGTGCGTTTCACTTTGTTCTTTGCAAACAAAACAAGCGGAACATTTGCGAAGGTGTTATATACTTCTGGATCTGGACATTCATTTCATAACAAAACCTTTGTCATTACAGACAACAAAAACAAGGCTGATAGAAACGAAACAAAACGAAACAGAAATTCTCTGATCATGCGACGGCGCAAGCACAATCGACACCCTGGCGTGCTCGCACAATAGAAACAAACGTCAACAATAACAATAACAACAACAACAACAACAACACACACACAAACACAGACACATACCCCCCACGCACACGCACACACACACACAGATACACACACACACACACACACACACACACACACACACACACACACCCCCCACCACCATCATCAGAACACACTCCCACATCACCTAGCACGCAACAGCGCGGTAAACCTCCAACGCCAAGTTCAACGCCCCTCCCTCCTTGATCTGACGGCCCCATCTGCTGCAACTCCGCCCCCCACCCCTCCACTCCATCCACCACCCCCCCCTCTCCCTCTGTGTCATCATCCCCACTGCTTCCTGAACCTGTGACCCTCATCGGTCAAGTCCCTCCGTGCTGCTTCCCCACCCCCTTCCCCCCCTCCCTCCCTCCTCACCCCCCCCCCTCCCTCACCAACGATCTCCGTCCCTCCCCCCCCCCCCCTCATCCACCTACTAACCGTTGTTGATGCGGCGCCGTTCCCCCCCCCCCCACTCCCCCCCTCCCCCTGTTTTTCCGGACAGCATCTGGACCAGTTGATAGCGGTTTGATAACATGTGGAAGGCAGGGAGTGCAGCTGTGATTATGGAGTGCATCCACCCACCCACCTGTGTCTGTCGGCTTGCCGAACGAGAGGGTGCGGACGGGCGGATTGGGGGAATCTTCAGCCCCATTCTTTGTGTGGGTGTGGGTGTCGGTGTGGGTGTGTTGTATTGTGTTGTGTTGTGGTGTTGTTGTTGTTGTTGTTGTGTTGTGTGTTGTGTGTTGTTGTGTGTTGTGTTGTGTTGTGTGGTGTGTGTGTGTGTGTGTGTGTGTGTGTGTGTGTGTGTGTGTGTAGGCCTCTGTGTCTTTGTGCTTGTCGGTGTGCCTGTCTGTCTGTCTGTCTGCCTGCCTGCCTCTGTTTCTCTCTGTCTGTCCGTCAGTCTATCTCTGTCGCTTTGTCTGTCTGTCTGTCTCTCTCTCTCTCACTACACCCACAAACAACCATCCCTTTCCCTCCCCCATCCCCCTTCTCTCTCTCTCTCTTCCCCCCCCCCTCTCTCTCTCTATATATTATATATATATATATATATATATATATATATATATATATATATATATATATATCTATACACACAATATATATTCTGCTCTCTCTCTCTCTCTCTCTCTCTCTCTCTCTCTCTCTCTCTCTCTCTCAGGCATCTTCTTCCTGCCCTGTCTCTCTTATCGTCTCTCCAACTGTCATGATAACCGGAGTCGGCATAGTGCAGCCAGCAGTCGGCGAAGACGCGTTCTTCGCAACGCCCCCCACCCGACCCCCCCCCCCCACCCCTATCCCCCTCCCTTCTCGTTGCTGTTCCCGATGACATCCACCACCTCCCCCATCTCGGGCGGCTCGGAGAGCGCCCGGCCCCTTATCTCCGTGGTCTGGCACACTCATTTGTATCCCACCCCACTGATGCCTCGTTCATAAAGGGAGGTAACTTATGGCCTCGCGTGCACCACGTTGGGTCACTGAGCTCTCTCTCTCTCTCTCTCTCTCTCTCTCTCTCTCTCTCTCTCTCTCTATTTCTGGTGGGAAGAGGACCCGTTAGCGAGCGCGCCATCATTGACACATGCTCAGACAGACAGACAGACAGACACACACACACACACACACACACACACACACACACACACACACACACACACACACACACACACGCGCGCGCGCGCGCGCACGCACACCCGCGCACACCCGCACGCATGTACACACACCTATATTTATATACATATAGACAAAGATAAAGAGATAGATGGATAAATAAATGGATGGATAGATACATACATGCATGCATATACACATTAATACATACATACATACATACGTACGTACGTACACATATACACACATACATATGTACATAACCATACACATACGCACATGCATATATACATATACAATACATACATTTCAGTTACTGTAACGCATTAACTTGTCAAATCCACAAAAACGCACAGTAGTCCAGATTGCAGGCGCATCGATAAAAGCTATCTTTCACATACTCTCTCTCTCACACACTCTCTCTCTCTCCCCCCTCTCTCTCTCTCTTTCTCTCTTTCTTTCTATTCCCCCTCTTTCTCTCTCTGTCCCCACGTCCTTCTTTCTCTCTATGGCTAGCTCCAATTCTTTGTCTGTCAGTGCTTTAGTCAGCATACGTACAGTATACATACATACATGCACACATACATCATGCATACGTACATACATATACACAAAATGCTAAGAAATTCCAGGTTCAAACAGCGTTCCCGGCAAGTCTGTGGAGTTGACAGGCAGTGCCAGGTCTGCCCAGTTCAAAACAACAGTTGACGTTTGGCATTACCCATCCTACGCAGATGGAAGACGACAGGCCCGGGTTTGGGGTCTGGATTCTTTTTACACACACACACACACACACACACACACACACGTGTCAAGAGAGAGACAGTAAGAGAGAGAGGGGGGAGTGAGTGAGGGGATGGAGGGGAGAGTGAGAGCGAGAGAGAGAGAGAGAGAAAGAGAGAGAGAGAGAGAGAGAGAGAGAGATAGAAGAGAGATAGACAGGAAGAGAGAGAGAGAGAGAGAGAGAGAGAGAGAGAGAGAGAGAGAGAGAGAGAGCGAGAGAGAAAGAGAGAGACAGACCGACAGACGAGAAACAGAGAGAGAGAGAGAGAGAGAGACAGAGAGAGAGAGAGAGAGAGAGAGAGAGAGAGAGAGAGAGAGGAGAGGAGAGAGAGAGAGAGAGAGAACAGAGACAGAGACAGGAAGATCAGGCCGTGGCATCCACCAACAGACACTTCGGACACTCAAGCATCCCAGTCTCAACATTCGACTGAACACAGCGATCCTGAAACAAAAGCGGTGTCCCCTTCCTCCGAAGCATCGTGAGTCCTCGCGTCACACACCACACATGACGTATCACACCCTATCACGTTTCCTTCCAGGCCCACCCAACCGACACCTGCCTCAAAGGCACACTGCTCACTCACTGCCGCCCGGCGGGGAGGGGGGGGGGGGGGGGGGGGGGGGCGAGGGGGGGGGGGGGGGAGGGGGGGGGGGGGAAGGGGACGGGGTGGAGGGGGAGGGGGACGGGGTGGGGGTGGGGGGGTGGGGGGGATGCGCTAGAACAAGAATTCCCGGCCAAAATTCATTCGCTTAAATTATAGAGCACGCGGTTTGTTCTCGTCATCGATCGTGAGAATCAACCAACGTGGACGAGGGCTGGTCTGTTTGGTTGGTGGGCTTGGTTTGTTTGTTTGTTGGTTTGTTGGTTGGTTTGTTTCACAGGGAGCGTGGGGAGGGGTGGATGCGGGGAGGGGAGGGGAGGGAGGGAATGACTGGGGTGAGGGTGGGGAAGGGGATGGGGGCCGGCGGAGTGCTGATAAACAGAGAAAAAAAAGGACGACGTCTTGCGTGATGTGTGGCCTGGCTCAGACAGAGTTATCTTTTCCTATGCCCCCCCCCCCCCCCCCCCCCCCCACCCCGTTTTACTGCCTGTTCCCTGTTTCTACGGCATATCTTACCTTTTAAAAAAAATCATTTTTTCTCATTTCCATTTCTTTTAATAATCTATTTTATCACTCTTCTACCTTTTCTGATATTTTTTCTATATTTTAGGACTAATACCCTGCCACCTGAACACACTACAACCTCCCTACACCTAGAACGAACCCAGTGAACATTAGGACTAATGCCCTGCCACCTGAACACACTACAACCTCCTTGCAGCTACTAGGACTAACCCAGCGAACATTAGGACTGACGCAGTGAGCATTAGGATTAACGCCCTGCCCTGAACACACTACAACCTCCCTGCAGCTACTAGGACTAACCCAGTAAACATTAGGACTGACGCAGTGAACATTAGGACTAATGCCCTGCCACCTGAACACACTACAACCTCCCTACAGCTACTAGGACTAACCCAGTAAACATTAGGACTAATGCCCTGCCACCTGAACACACTACAACCTCCTTGCAGCTACTAGGACTAACCCAGTTAACATTAGGACTAATGCCCTGCCACCTGAACACACCACAACCTCCTTGCAGCTACTAGGACTAACCCAGTGAACATTAGGACTAATGCCCTGCCACCTGAAACACACCACAACCTCCTTGCAGCTACTAGGACTAACCCAGTAAAACATTAGGACTAATGCCCTGCCACCTGAACACACCACAACCTCCTTGCAGCTACTAGGACTAACCCAGTGAACATTAGGACTAATGCCCTGCCACCTGAACACACCACAACCTCCCTGCAGCTACTAGGACTAACCCAGTGAACATTAGGACTAATGCCCTGCCACCTGAACACACCACAGCCTTCGCGCAGCTGGTCCTCCTGTATTCCTGTCTCCTGAAGTCCAGCGAACAAAGCAGAACAAAAGAGCCAGGCCCAGCCGTGCAGACAGACAGAGCAGCCCAGTCATTAAGACGAGGACGTGTTGAATTTCATCCCGCGCCTAATGGCACCAAAGCCCTCACAGGAACAGGCCGATTCGCTGAACGAGCTGCAATCCCCTCCAGACGACCGTCGACCATTTTGTCTAACGTTCAGGGCGTTGGCTTTTTTTTTTTTTTTTTTTTTAAAACCTGGGTCCCGGATCTGCTACCCGATCCGACGGATCCGCTCTCAGAGATAATCGCATCTAAGGTTTCGCGTTTGCTAGGAACGTTAGTTCGGTGAACCTTGTCGTGGCAATCAATAGATGAGGACATTTCTACAGATTAGCTGATTTCCGCGTTCAGAGAGAGTCAGAGCTCAAGAGAAAGCCGTACAAACAGAACCGTCCATTTGCGTCTGCCAACCCTTTAAAAAAAAAAAAAAAAAAGCAAAAAAAAAAAAAACAAAAACAAAAACAAAAAAAAGAAAAAGAAAAAAAAGGGGGGAAAATAGTGTCACAAAAATCCCTGCGCCATTGTCATCGTCTGCGCAGGATATTGGAGATTTCGCCATCTGGAAAACAGAGGAGTTTCCCGTATCATTTACCTCTCTCACTCCACCCTCCCCCCCCCCCCCCCCCTCTCCAGGCTCTGCCTGCAACCCTTCCCCCCTCCCCCCCCCTCTCTCTCTTTCTCCTTCCTACCCTCATATTGCACTCAGACAAAAGACGCACTCACTGCAGAATACAGAGGGGAAAATGAGGCCCGAGTAGAGGGAGGGAGGGGCGGGGGAGAAGATAAAGGGGGGGGGGGGGGGGGGGTCTGCCCGTGCCGCGACTGATGGGGCAGGTGCGATAATGTCTGTAAATCAAACACTGGCTTAGTGGATTGTGATATATTTCTCCACCTCCCTCCCCCCCTCCCCACCCCCCACTTCTCGCCTTTTCTCTTGTCTTTTCACCCACTCTCCTTTGTTGCGATTCTTTCACCCCCTCCCCGCGTCTTTTTTGCCTCCTCCCCTCTTCCTCTCTGCTCTCCTTCTCTGTCATTCGTCTTTTTTTCTTTGCCTCCACAGCGTGTTAGGAAGAATTGTTCTGACTGGCGGCCCGAGGATTTTTCTTTCTTTCTTTTTTTTTTTTCCCTTTTCTTTTTTTCTTTCTTTCTTTCCCCTCTCGTTTTCTACGATTCCCTTCCAACATTTATTTCAATGCCACGCCGATATTGGTTATGCGTGTGTCCGTTCATCTCTCTCTGTCTGTCTGTCGGTCTACCTGTCTGTCTCTGTTTGCCAGTCTCTCTCTCTCGCTCTCCCTCTCAGTCTGTCTGTCTGTCTTTGTCTGTCTGTCTGTCTACCTGTCTGTCTGTCTGTCTGTCTGTCTGTCTGTCTGCTCTCTCGCTCGCTCGCTCCGGAAGAAATATGCAAAAGCAGAAGAAAAAAGGTACAAGGGCATACATCCTAAAAACAATACGAACATAACACACTAAGGAGAAGAAAAAACATCAATGCATCTTTGACAGACACATACATTGCGCTTGTCCCCCTTCCCCGCCCATCTCCACACATATGCACACAACACAACACAACACCACACACACACACACACACACACACACACACACACACACATAAGCCAACAACAGAGCCCAACTCACCACATTCACAAACCGTCTCAAAACACTCCCCACAGCCAAACAGCCAGCACACACAACCCCCCACTGTATATATGTATATTGGAAACACTGGATTAACCTCCGCAAGGCTAATTCGCAATCCGCTCTGTCATCATTCAGCCAGATTCTCATTCAGGACAGCCAATCGCCTGCCACCTTATTCCCAGACGTAATAAGCATGGCGCGGATTGGGTCAATAAATCCTGGTGTCTTCGGACGCGGCCGTTCCTGCCAGGGGCCCTCGCACCGGCTCACACCCTAAAGACGGTCCCCTGAGCTTTGTCCCTCCGGTGCGTTTTTGTCACTGTGTGTTTCAGCTGGAATTAACAAGCGCAGACCTCTACCACCGCTTGGGTCTCACAGGTCCTGGTTTCACACCCTTTGATCTGGGTCCGCTCCAATACAGTTTTCCTATCGGATGGAAAATTCTGAAGGTCATTATGACCCTTTCACGGCAATTCTTGAAGGTCGGTTTGGAAGAGTCAAGGTCAATCGGTTTTTTTTTTTTTTTTTTTTTTTTTTTTTTTTTTAAGCGGAGGGGGAATAGGGGACTGAGGTGGTAGGGGAGGAGCAACATCGTTAAAAGTGGGTTTACTGACAGAAGTAGCTAGATCAGCTGAGAGAATACGGGGAGTCCACAAACGTTTGCTTCTTCTATCGCAAGCTCTTTCGACCATGTTTTTCCTTTCTTTTGGAACTCCTGCAGGAACGACATTTTGACACCAAGCTGCGTGTGCCCGGGCGCTCATGGATAGCCAAGGGAAATAACTCTGTATTTTTTTCCTGTTGTGCCGGCTGCTAGGCTTATTGCTTGTGGGGATATGACGTACACGTTAGCACATTCAGTTGGGGGAGAAAAAAAACATGTGCATCACAATGATGCACAGAGTGAGATTTTCTAAGCGTCAGAGTTGAACTTAATAATGCAGTTCGATGCCCATCTTACGCCGAATTTGAGAAGATGCGTGATTGCTCGTTCTTCGTTTTTAATTGTCCTGAATGTTTTTTTCTCTTGCCTGAAGAAAACCAAAGAGGTCGAAACGCGTCGCGTTTTGTTTTGTCATTTGTTTGTCCCTGGCGGACTTACTTATAATTCTTTTAGAATTGGTTTCCATTTCTGCCTGCAGTCACGTCATTTTAAACTTAATGCTGTGCTTCATTTACGCATATACGTCGTCCACCTTTGAGAACGTGGCAAAATTTAACGGGCTCCTGCAAGGGACACCATTCCCTCATTCTCCATTTCGTTACATTCAGTTCGGTGGATTGTGTACTTTTTGCCATGCGGATGCTGGATCCGTCCTTGAATCCGGATCCGCTCACAGATCCGCACCCAGATCTAAAGTGCTCGTCTTTGGGCCACTTTCCCTCTTTCGACCGATTTTCATTAAAAGTCGGTTCCGCAGTTTTTTGTGGTAAACTCGGCAACAGACAGAGAAACAGACAGACAAACAGACAAATCGACAGACACGGACGAAAACGCACTAGCCTTGGCAGTGCACTGAAATACGCTTCGGTAACTGAAAGTGTACAGGAGTGAAAACCAACCTCCCTCCCCACCCCACACCCCACCCACCCCTCCCTCTCTCTCTCTCAACGAAAACAATTTTTTTTCCCGTTGCACGCTGGCCACTAAACTGACTGCGGCTCATTGTCATTTACGTCACCTGAAGCACAAAATCACCGTGGGACTTCTTTGGAGTGGGCAGTCAGACTTACCCCGATGGTGGCCACTTTTCGTCCAAAATCCATTATCTTTTATTTTTGTGCATGTACATACCGTGGAGTTAAGGGAATGACTTTTCAAGTTGCTGTGTGAGTGAATGAGTGAGGGAGGGAGCGAGTCTCTTTGTCTCTGTCTTTCTTTCTGTCTGATTCTGTCTTTGTCTCTACCTTTCTGTCTGTCTCTGTCTCTTTCCTCTCTCTCTCTCTCTTTCATTGTCTGTTGGCCTATCTTTTCTACTCTGATTGCCTGTCTGTCTCTCTTTGTCGCTTGCTGTCTGTCTTCTCCACTCTTTATGTGTCTTGTCTCTCGTCATCTCCCCTCCTCCCCCCCCCCCCCCTTCTTTTTTATCCCCTCCCCAACATCCCTCCCATCTTTTCTTTGATCGTCTTTCTGATTTCCTATACTATTATCGGTCTCGCTTTGATTGTCTGAATGCCTGTCAATGTCTGTCTGCCTGCTTGCCTGTCTGTCTGCCTGTCTGTCTACATCTCTCTGTGTGTGTGTGTGTGTGTGTGTGTGTGTGTGTGTGTGTGTGTGTGTGTGTGTGTGTGTGTGTGTGTGTGTGTGTGTGTGTGTGCGCGCGCGCGTGCTTGTTTTTGTTTGTTTGTTTGTTTTTTTTTTGTTTGTGCGTGCGTGCGCGCGCGCGCGTGTGTATATATATATATATATATATATATATATATATATATATGTGTGTGTGTGTGTGTGTGTGTGTGTGTGTGTGTATGTGCGTGCACGTGTGTGTGTGTGTGTGTGTGTGTGTGTGTGTGTGTGTGTGTGTGTGTGTGTGTCTCTCTCTCTCTCTCTCTTCATCCTCTGTCTGTCTGTCTGTCCGTCCGTCTGTCTGTCTCTCTTTCTCTCTCTCTCTCTCTCTCTCTCTCTCTCTCTCTCTCTCTCTCTCTCTCTCTCTCTCTCTCTGTCTCTGTCTCCTCTCTCTCTTTCTGTGTGTGTATCTCTGTCCGTCTGTCTGTCTCCCTCAGTCCCTCTCTCTCTGTTTGCGCACAATGCCAGGCTCTGACCTGTGCTGCATTGTGCGCTGTGAACATGCACCGACCAGTCAGCCGTTACGGGCGTTTTGTTTCAGCGGCGGCAGCAGCAGCGCCCTTTCAGTGGGCATGGAATCGACCCCAGTGGAGGGGGATCTTTGCTGGTCTGGAATGTCAATATTAGGAGCATGGTTCTAATTTTACCACTCGGGTAACACCTACAGACAACAGCAGACCTAGGCATGCTGCTAATGTGGGTAAACAGACGCTAATCTGTTGGAATGTCGTTACCTGACCGGTGCAAACTCCATTAGTTAAGGCACAGAACTCTGTTGAAGTCCAACTCTCGGGATTGCAAACACATCTTCGATTACGCCACACACACACACACACACACACACACACACACACACACACACACACACACACACAACGAACACACACACGCGCGCGCGCGCGCTCACGCACACACTGCACACACAACAAACATGCATATAAGTAAACATACCATGCAGACAACAGCATATCATGCTTATTCCAATCAAGGCCATAGAAAAAGAAATCAAACATTCAGACACAAAGGTAATTCAGCATCTGAGAAATTAAGATTTGTTTCTCTCTCTTTAAGTATTCTTGTGTATAAAAACTTCGTTTGTTAAAAGTTTGTTACATCAAAAAAAAAAAAAAGAAAGAAAATTAGATAAATAAGAAAATGTCCATAGGTAGATTTTTTAAAAAAGATAATTAGATGAAAATTCTTGCTCTGCTTGCTGAATTGCTGCCACCGAGTTGACACACTCTGCTACCAGTGTGCAAAACAGGGATTCTCGAGCATGAGTCATGGCTGAAACTAGGGCACCTCACCAAAACAGATAAGATAAGATAATGTTGCTTATACCTCCAGAAACAGGATTTTCTGTTAATCAAGACAAAGCGCCAAGCAGATACTGCGAAGGAAGTGGGCTGGATCGGACACACCCTCAGGAAGCCAGCGTCCAGCACCACACGCCAAGATGGGCATAATGAATGAATGAAGACCCAAGTATGTCATTCAGAAGAAGCTATGGTTTATTGATTCACCCCGTGCAGCGTCTCATCCAATCCCTCTGTGTTTCGGGCCTCTTTGTTATTCTACTTTCAGCGGTAGTGTGCTTTGCACTGGACAGTCACCGGGTGGATGAAGTATGCACCAGATACAGCATGGAATCCAGAGTTAAAAAAAAAAGCAAAACATATAAGCGTACTCCTAGTTTATCTTGAATATGCGTGGGATATTCCATAAAGAGGGAAAACCGTTTTGGGCCGTTGTAGCCGTTAGTGCCAGCTATTCTGGTAAACATCTGCCATCATCTGTGACCCATATAAACATACCTACAAATTTTCAGAAAGATCGGCCAAGTACTTTCTGAGATTTTCCATAAAGAAGAAAACCATAATGGGCCGTTATAGCCCTTAGTAACGGCTATAACGGTAAAATAAAACACCAAGCATCATCCGTGACCAATAATGAACATACCTACAAATTTTCAGAAAGATCGGCAACGTACTTTGAGATATTCCATGAATAAGAAAAACCGTTATGGGCCGTTATAGCCGTTAGTAATGACTATAACGGTAAAATTAAACATTGGGCATCATCCGTGACCTATAATGAACATGCCTACAAGTTTTCAGAAAGATCGGCCAAGTGCTTTCTGAGATATTCCATAAAGAAGAAAAACCGTTATGGGCTGTTATAGCCGTTATGGGCTGTTATAGCCGTTATGGGCTGTGATAGTATAATTAAACATCGGGCATCATCTGTGACCCATAATTAACATACCTACAAATTTTCAGAAAGATCGGCCCTGTAGTTTTTTTTTTCTGGAGCGAGTGGAACACATTTTGACCACGGACGGACAGACAGACACACAGACAAGACAGCATTTCTTCGTTCCCATTGTAAAGTCCTCCCTTTTCTGTAAGAACTGGGTGTACAAAAAGCATCCGATGACCAACACCACGGAGCGGTTTGAAACGCAGATCATAGTCAGTGACAGAAGAACTGGGAAACAGTTAAATCGCTTCAATTCTCGGACACATTCACCAGTCTGTGTGGACCAGCCACTGACCTTCTTATGAAGAACTGCCCTGGCTGCAACAGCTCTGATGGCACCACTAAAACCAGTCTGAAGAACAAAGAACTTCGCTTTCAGACTAAAGAGCTCAAGTGCATTGCGTGCGCTTTCCCCTCTTCCTGTACGCTTGCGTTCATGACTCCTGACAGCGGAACTGCAAAGGCTGATCCATGCAGTGATGAGGAGAGGCTGCTGCAAGACAGTCTAGTCAGTCCATGGCAAACACAGGTCAAGCAACGAAACGGGGTCTGTTTTTTTTTCTAATATAGGCCCGTATATTTTCATTTATCAAACAATCTGTCAATTAATCAATCAACTGGTCGTTCGACAACCAGTCCGTCAATTAATCAACCGACTGATCGATCGATCAAACAACTAATTGAAAAAAAAAGATGCAAAGCATATAAACGTACTCCATTAAGTAGTAGTACAATAATATATATATATATACACATAAATCAGTCACTAGAGCACTTTCTCCCCTTTTGGTGGTAGAAATTTGTATGTGAGAAAAAGAAAGAAAAGTTTGCTCTCCACAACGGAGAAATGAACCTAGGTCTTCAGCGTGACAGACGGGTACACTATCCACTATACTACAGAGGAGCTTACAAAACTGGTTACACTTAAGTTTATAAACCGTTATTGCTTAAAATGTACATCACACAAATTATTTATAGCCGTTAGCAACGGCTATTCTGGTAAAATAAAACGTCGGGCATCATCCGTGACTCATAAATGAACACATCTACAAATTTTCAGAAAGATTGGTCCAGCAGTTTTGTCTGGAGCGAGTGGAATACATTTTGACCACGGACAGACAGACAGACAGACACACACACACACACACACACACACACACACACACACACACACACACACACACACACACACACACACACACACACACACACACAAACGCACGCACGCACACACACACAGAGCATTTCTTCGTTCCCCTTGTAAAGTACTGCCTGTTCTATAAGAACTGGGAGTACAAAAAAGACAAAACGAAAACGATACAACGCAACATAATACAATGCCAGGTGCTCTGTACGAAAGAGACTGTTCTCCACTGACGTCTCTTCGTTACTCCTTATTTCCTAGGTTTTCCTTCACGTTTCAAAACAGCAGGGAGTTCAGAGAATGGTTCAAGAATGCAACGATAACTCTCTCTCTCTCTCTCTCTCTCTCTCTCTGCTGACCAAGCAACAACCAATCAATGACTCTTTTTTTTAGGTGCTCTTTGTTCTCCACCATAAGACCCGACGCCGAAACATTCCCCCATCCCCCCCCCCCCCCCCCCCCCCCCCCCCCAAACAAAACACACCGCCTCCAAGAGAACCCCACACAAAAACTTGAACCCGACTGAACAGCAGATCTCCTCCAATAAATAAACCACCTTTGAAAAGAGCCCCCCTTCCTCCTCCCCCCCCCCACACTTTCCCCCTATCCCCCCACCCCCGTCCACGAAATTTATGCCGGTCAGTTTCAAACCAAGAGCACACAGCACGCTCAACCGCCAAGAAACAACAGGCGGTATAGAAAGAAGTAAGACGTCTCACTGAGGGTAAAACCTCAGGCATTCATAGACCCTCACGCCGATGACAAAGAAATGAAGATATACTGGGGGCCCGCAAGGTCCACGGCTATTCAGCGGAAAGAAGTCGGGGTAGGGGCACAGCAGAGGGAATTCGCTCTCCACATTCCTTCCCTTGGAAAAGTCCATGCCAGCTTTAATGAAAATAAACGACGACGGGCTCCCCAGTCCCTCTGCGCATGCGTGGGGCCCGTTTTCAATATCCGCTCTCTACCCCGTCCGCTAGTTGAGAGAGAAAAGAAAGTAAGTAAGAGAGCCCGTGGAAGAGCTTTGAGTAGCGTTTATCCCTCTCTCCAGTCCAACCGACTCCATCTACCACTGAGCGGAATGGGCGGGGGAGGGCTGGCTTACTACGGAAGCTTCAAGTAATGGGGGAGTCGTCCATCTGACTGAGTCTCCCCAGTCCGAAGGAATTAGTCCTCGGGACTTGAGATAGAGCACGCTGAGCGTGGACCACCTCAGACAGCGCCATATTTCAGCCTGGCGTGGGTTCACGGTCCTGACAGTTTCATCATTCCTTTTGGGTCTTTCTGGGAGAACGAGTGAGCGACAGGGATTGTGGGGTTGTGGGGGGCAGCACCATAGAATCCTTTCATGTTTCTACGGTAAGTACCTCTGTGACAAAATCCTTTCTGTTTTCTCTGGTAGCACTTCTGTGACAAGACCTTTCCGTTGTCTCTGGTAGCACTTCTGTTGCAGAATCTTTCCACTTTCTCTGGTAGCACTTCGTGTGACAAGACCTTTCCGTTTTCTCTGGTAACACTTCTGTGACAGAATCTTTCCACTTTTTCTGGCAGCACTTCTGTGACAAGACCTTTCCGTTTTCTCTGGTAGCATCTCTGTGACAGAATCTTTCCACTTTCTCTGGTAGCACTTCTGTGACAAACTCTTTCCGTTCCCGCTGGTAGCACCTCTGTGACAAAATATTTTCGTCTTCGCTGGTAGCACTTCTGTGACAAAATCTTTCCACTTCCTCTGGTAGCAGCACCACAGACACTTTTCCACTGTCTCTGGCTGCACCCGGTGAGACCAAATCTTCCCCACGTTTTCTGTTGGCGCCGTACAATGGTTACACTTTCAAAAGCAGCACCCGATAATCTTTCCACTTTACTTAAAATGCATTTTATGAGGCACTTGTTTTGAAAAGACTTCGGCTTCACGTCATTTTTCCCCATCTTTTTGGGGGATTTTTTTTCAGCCATAGCTTTGTGTTGTCTGGTCAAACTGGACACTAGAATACGTACGTACATACTGTAACATGTGGAGGTCTGTCTGCAGCCGGAGACGGGACTGCTTTATGAGTTCTCGTCAATCTGAGGACTATCCGAGCAGTCGTGTCTTCAACACGGTGTGGGCATATCCATCGGGCTGCTTCCAATAGATGGAGAAAGCGTCGTCACCCGAGTTAGAGAGATCATCTCGCCTGGGAACACCAAGGAGAAGACTCCTTCGCTGGCATACTGTCTCCTCCAGTCAGGGTCTTCGGTCTGAGACGTTTTTTTTCTTTTTCTTTCTTTTTCTTTCTTTCTTTCTTTCTTTCTTTCTGCGTACGCAGGCTGATACTCCTGCGGACACTGCCTGTATAGACAGGCAGTGGAGTTTTGTGTGTATGACCATTTTTTTATCCTGCCATTAAGGCAGCCCATACTCCATCTTCAGTGAAGGTGCATGCGATGTGTAACGTGCCATCCACACCAACGGCCAAAACTGGCCTTCTCTTCCGAAAGTTGGGTGATGGGATTTTACGTGTGTGCAAGATGTTGTGCGTGCGTTCACACACGGAACCTCGGTTTATAGTCTCATTCGAAGGACTGTGTGTGGAATGGAGTCAGAACCAATGTTAACTCTGAGGGAAAAATCCCCCTGTACCGAAATTCGAACCCGCAACCCCGGATCACGAGTCCGGCGCGCTCTACCAACTGTGCTATTCCGGCCCCTTCTGTCTGAGACAACTTTGGCTTCCGCGTGTCTCTGCTGCCACAGGGATTGTGGACCAAGGAAAGGAACGGGCGGTTGGTTCACGTTGTGGGCCATGTGCTGTTGTTGACAAGAGCTCAACACGGAAAGTCTATGGGCGTCGATTTATCCTGACAGTATGTGTGGAGAGAGAGAGAGAGAGAGAGAGAGAGAGAGAGAGAGAGAGAGAGAGGGGGGGAGAGGGAGAGAGACGGACGGACGGACGGACGGACGGACAGACAGACAGACAGACACACACACGCACGCACGCACACAGATACGGATACTCACACCACACATACACACACACATACACACACACACACACACACACAAACACACACGCACACACACACACACACACAACACACACACACACACACACACACACACACACACACACACACACACACACACACACACACACACACACACACACACACACACACACACACACACACACACACAACACAAAATCAGTGAATGCACTGAGATAGCCGATCTTGTCACTCTTCTTTTGTGGATCCAGTGTGTCATAAGCGGTCACACCGTTCTTTAAACACACCCCCACAACCAGTCGTGTAGTGCCATCAAACAGGTCCCACAACCAGTCATGTAGTACGATCAGACCCCCCCCCCCCCCCCCACCAGTCGTGTAATGCGATCAAACACACCCCACCACCAGACGTGTAGTGCGATCAAACACACCCCATCACCAGTCGTGTAATGCGATCAAACACACCCCATCACCAGTCGTGTAGTGCGATCAAAACACACCCCCCACCACCAGTCGTGTAGTACGATCAAACACACCTCACCACCAGACTTGTAGTGCGGTCAAACACACACTCGTCGGTCGCACCCTGTGAAAATCCACTTTTGTCCCCCCCCCCCCCTTCCCTCCTCTCCACTCCTCCCTTTCCTCCCTCCTTCCCCTAACTTGACCAATCACACTTTATTGACACAGAAAACTTTAAAAACTTTTCATTTCTAAAGTTCAATATCTGAGTCCCTGACCAGTGTACGGACCGTTTATCCGTATTTTGTTTGAAAATTCATCCTCTTCTATTGAACGCATGGCTTTATTGAACGTATGGCTTGGTTGCCTTGCTCCCACCCAAAATAACAAGAAATAACAGTTAATGAGAGATCAAAAAGCAAGTAAGTGCAGATGAAGTTGCAAACTCCTTAGTTGTGTTAGCCACGCTATGTGGTACACTTGTTCAGATTTTATCTCATCCACGTTGAAAATATACTTTATTCAAAAGTACATTTGAATATTACGGATTAGTCGGTGTATTAATTGATGACAATCAATAGGATAATAACCTAAAAGACAAAAGACCGAACCAAAAACACGAAAACGAAAAGGAAAAAGAAAATAGAAAGGGTAGGGTGGGGTGGGAAAAGGGGATGGGGCGGGCAGGTGACAGATGAGTATTTCTGAAGTGATTGAAAAGATGATCATGTCTTAAGGGAATGGAAAGATGATCATGTCTTAAGGGAATGGAAAGATGATCATGTCTTAAGGGATTGAAAAGATGATCATGTCTTAAGGGAATGGAAAGATGATCATGTCTTAAGGGATTGAAAAGATGATCATGTCTTTAGGGAATGGAAAGATGATCATGTCTTAAGGGATTGGAAAGATGAGTATATCTTAAGAGTTAGAAAAGACGAGTATATTTTAAGTGACAGGAAAGACGAGTATATTTTAAGTGACAGGAAAGACGAGTATATTTTAAGTGACAGGAAAGATAAGTATATCTAGAGCGATAGGAAAGATGAGTATATTTAAAGTGACAGGAAAGATGAGTATATTTTAAGTGATAGGAAAGAGGAGTATGAGTATATTTTACGTGACAGGAAAGATGAATATATTTAGAGTGATAGGAAAGATGAGTATATCTTAAGGGATAGGAAGGACGAGTATATTTTAAGTGACAGGAAAAGATGATATATTTAGAGTGATAGGAAAGATGAGTATATTTAAGTGATAGGAAAGACGAGTTTATTTTACGTGACAGGAAAGATGAGTATATTTAGAGTGATAGGAAAGATGAGTATATTTTAAGTGACAGGAAAGATGAGTATATTTTAAGTGATAGGAAAGACGAGTATATTTTAAGTGACAGGAAAGATGAGTATATTTAGAGTGATAGGAAAGATGAGTATATTTTTAGTGATAGGAAAGACGAGTATATTTTAAGTGACAAGAAAGATGAGTATATTTAGAGTGATAGGAAAGATGAGTATATTTTTAAGTGACAGGAAAGATGAGTATATTTTAAGTGATAGGAAAGACGAGTATATTTTAAGTGATAGGAAAGACGAGTGTATTTTAAGTGACAGGAAAGACGAGTGTATTTTAAGTGACAGGAAAGATGAGTATATTTTAAGTGACAGGAAAGATGAGTATATTTTAAGTGACAGGAAAGATGAGTATCTTTTAAGTGACAGGAGGACAACTATATTTTAAGTGACAGGAAAGATGAGTATATTTAGAGTGATAGGAAAGATGAGTATATTTTATGTGACAGGAAAGATGAGTATATTTCAAGTGACAGGAAAGATGAGTATATTTTAAGTGACAGGAAAGATGAGTATATTTAAGTGATAGGAAGGACGAGTATATTTTAAGTGACAGGAAAGATGAGCATATTTTAAGTGACAGGAAAGATGATTATATTTTAAGTGACAGGAAAGATGAGTATATTTTAAGTGACAGGAAAGATGAGTATATTTTAAGTGACAGGAGGACAACTATATTTTAGTGACAGGAAAGATGAGTATATTTTAAGTGACAGGAAAGACGAGCATATTTTAAGTGACTGGAAGAACGAGTATATTTAGAGTGACAGGAAAGATGAGTATATTTAGAGTGATAGGAAAGATGAGTATATTTTAAGTGACAGGAAAGATGAGTATATTTAAGTGACAGGAAAGACGAGTATATTTTAAGTGACAGGAAAGATGAGTATATTTAGAGTGATAGGAGAGATGAGTATATTTAGAGTGATAGGAAAGATGAGTATTTTAAGTGACAGGAAAGATGAGCATAATTTAAGTGACAGGAAAGATGAGCATAATTTAAGTGACAGGAAAGACGAGTATATTTTAAGTGACAGGAAGACGTGTACATTTTAAGTGAGAGGAAAGATGAGCATACGTTCAGCGAGAGGACGGAGGAGTATATCATTTTAAGTGATAGCAAAGATGAGTACATTTTAAGTGATAGGAATGGTTAACACATTCTAATTAATGAAAATAAAAGATAATCGGCCAGTTTTAAAACAGAACATTTCAGATTTAAAAGAAAAAGATCTTTCCAAAATGACTTACGATCCGAAATCGGCAGCACATTCTAACCGCTTCAGCGAGAGAGAGAGAAAAAAAAGGTCTAACTTATGTATAGTGAAATACAATAATATGTTCAACTGTCAGAGTTACATTACACATGCAAACGATTTCTTTCTAATATTTTGTAGATTGAAACTCTAAACACGCTCTGACCACCAAACTTTCGATAACCTTACTGGGACCTTGTACATTTCTTTAAAAATAATAATAAAAAAAAGGATTTCAAGGATGGGGAAAAACAAGCTGACAATGTCGGAATGGGGAAGTCAAGCTGACAATGCGTCTTTTTCAGTAATATTGAGTCTTTCATGGGGGGGGGGGGGGGGGGGGGGGGGGGGGGAGGGGAGGGGGGGGAAGGGAGGGGAGGGGAGGACGGGTGTGAAGAGGGGGAGGAGGGGAGGAGGGGAGGAAGGAGGGGTGGGGGTGGGGGGCGGGGAGGGGGGGGGGTCACTCGGTTCCTCAGTCACATCCAGCGGTTCCAGGGCCTGACTAACACGCAGCGGCACACCACAGAC
>JADBJO010000382.1:286568-291568 GCA_016801955.1 Conus betulinus
CAGGGATCCTCGGTTTATGTTAAATAACGTCATTTTATCATTATCATCATTATTATTATCATTACTATCATTATCATTATTATCATCAATACTTGCATAGCGCCTATCCTCAGCTAGAGACCAGCTCTAAGCGCTTTACAATCCACACTCGTTTACACAACGGGCTGCTTACCTGGGTAGTGCCGATTGAAGAGCTGCCAGCTGGCGCTTTATTCAATCGTTTCCCAGTGTCATCCAGCCAATATTGTTCAATATTGTTCACTCAATATCCTTACTTCATCCTGTCAATTTCTCACGCAGGGTGCATGCTATGTGTAACGTGTCATCCACACCAACGGCCAAACTGGCCTTCTCTTCCGAAAGTTGGTGATGGGATTTTACGCGAGTGCAAGATGTTATGCGTGCCTTCACACACGGAACTTCGGTTTATAGTCTCATTCCAGGGGATCAGAACTAGCAGGGACTGTAGTCTGTACAGAAGTTCACTCCGTACAGAGACACTCTTTTCCAGCCTGGCTGTCTCGAAAGGGAAACGAAGCTAGGGACTGGAGTCTGCACAGAAAGAAACTCCGAAAGATGAATCCTCTCCCAGGCGGGCTGCCTCGAACGGGAACCGAGCCCCAGACCTTGAAACAAAGAGTCTGACGCCTTAACCACAAGGCCAACCGAGCCCCCTTCCTCTCCCCTCTCCCTTCCAGTCCCTTCTCCTCCCCTCCCCCTCCCTCCCCCCTCCCCCCCTCCCCCATCGTTCGCCTGGAATCTACCGGAAGCCGTCATCCCGCCATGGCCGGATTGCAGCCCATTGCGCGTAGTACCCTCCCCTGAAAACACCTTGAGCCGCGCTTGTCAAGAGGGCGGAGAGGCAGGAAGAGCTGAACAGACTAAGTGCAGGGTAAAAAAAGAAAAAAAATGTTTTTAGGGTGGGGGGAGGGGAGGGACTGGAAGGGTGGAGGGTTGGGAGAGGGGGGTGGGTGGGGAGAGGGGGAGGAGAATACATGGAGGAAGTGGGGGGAGGGGGAGGGAGGGAAAGGGGCGAGAGGAGGGAGAGGTTGATGCGAAGGGGGGTGGGGGGGGGGGGGTGGGGGTGAGGATGGAGGTCAATGGAATCGGTAAAGGGAACTCTTTGCCAGGGTTATTGAAAAGGTGGGTTTAAAAAATGAAGGAAAGGGAGGTGGAGGAGGAGGAGAGCGAGAGGAGGAGGAGAAGGAGGAGGAGGAGCAGAAGGAGGAAGAGGAGGAGGAGAAGAAGAAGAAGGGGGAGGAGGAGACGAAGAAAATGATGTTGATGATGATCACGGTGACGATGAAAGAAGAAGAAGAAGAAGAAGAAGAAGAAGAAGAAGGAAGAAGAAGAAGAAGAAGAAGGACAAGAAGAAGAAGAAGAAGAAGAGAAGAAGAAGAAGAAGAAGGAGATGATGATAATGAAAATAATAATGGTGATGATGATGATGATGATGATGATGATGATGATGATGATGATGATGATGATGATGATGACAGAAGAAGAAGACGAAGGCAGAAGGACGAGGAAAAGGATGAGAAGGGGGAAGAGGAGGGGGAGGCAGTGAAGGAAGACAAGAAAAACTGAAAGAGAGAAAGAAAGAAAGAAAGAAAGGAAGAAAGAAAAGAAAAGAAAGAAAGGAAAAGAAAGAAAGCAAGCCACCAGCTAGCAGGAAGCGAATGTGACAGCTAATGGCAATTTACTGTCAGGAATGAAAGGCAGGGTATGAGGCGTGTGCACTTGACGCCGAGGCCAGCCCAAAAGAAGCCCGCAGGTTCACAGAACCACAGCGGCTCTCTGGAACCGTCATCGCCAGTCAAGAAGACCGCTTCGAGTTTCACGTGTTGACTTTCGAAACGTCGTCAAGAGCAGCGCGCGCGGGGAACGTCGGGGGCTTAGGGGGTGGGGGTGGGGGCTAGGGGGGTTTATGGTATTATGACATCGCTTAAATTGGGTAGGAGGGGTCGGGTGCGTGCACGTGTGAATCGTTCGTTCTGCCCACCTCTCTCTCTCTCTCTCTCTCTGCGTCTATCTGTCAGTCTCTATCTGTCTCTGTCTCTCTCTGTGTGCATGCGTGCATGCGCGCGCGCGCGCGTGTGTGCGTGTGTGAATACGTTCATTCAACAATATAACTCCTCTTTTGAAACGTATTTGAGAAATTGAGTCAAAGAGAGAGAGAGAGAGAGAGAGAGAGAGAGAGAGAGAGAGAGAGCGAGAGAGCGCATGTACGCTATTAATACGTATGCATGCCTGAGCACGTGCGTTGAGCCCGTGCGCGCACGTGCCTGTTTTGTGCATGACGTGCGGGTGCGCGCATATTGACGTCCAACGCATCATAGCCCACACACCTCTGGCCATATACTGTCTGTAGGGACTCGCGCACCTGCATGGATGCGTCTCCCGGGCGGCGCATCTCTTGGCGCATGCGCTCCGAGGCGGGCACTGAAGCGCGCGCGCCGAGGCCAAAGGAAGCCGGAGTGAGGGCCCCCCTAATGGGTCCAAGCTGCTTCCCAGATGGCGCTCTCCACTTCCTGCCAATGAGGCAGTGAAGAGGGCAGCAGCCACATCCGGTGCCCCCCTCCTCCGAGTCACCTCCCTTTTCTTTCCGACCTTCTTCCTTTTGTGTGTGTGTGTGTGTGTGTGTGTGTGTGTGTTCGTCACATCTCCGTGGGCCTTCGACATCATTCTTTCGGCCAGCGTGGCTTCTTCTTTTCTCTCTCCTCTTTCTGTCTGGATTACCCTCCCCTTTCTGGCAGTCTTTTCTTTAGTCCAGCCCTTGTTCCTTTCCCTGGAACTAGCCTCGCTCCTTCCTTTCCGCTTTGTTTGTTTGTTTTTGTTCTTTGGGTGGTTTGATGTTGTTGTTTCTTTTTCGATCGTTAAATTCTCTCGCTTTAGAGCCACTCGATTAAATTGTCACACCGATGACTTTAATTTCTTTTCCATTCAGATTCCTGTCTCAATTCTGCCTGTGGATAGGCACGCACGCACGCCTGCACGCACGCACACACACACTCACGCACGTATGTACGTACGCGCAGAAACATAGGCGCGCGCGCGCGCGCGCGCGCGCGCGTACACACACACACACACACACACACACACACACACACACACACAGGCACGCACAAACACAGAAGCACACGCACACAAGCGCACGCGCGTGCACGCTCACATACCACATAGATACACACACATTTAAAATATCGCACACCAGACAGACAGACAGACAGACAGACAGAGAGACACGCACACACACACAAGCACACAGACACGCAGCGCGTGAGCGCTTACACACACACACACACACACACACACACACACACACACACACACACACACACACAAACTCACCCCCCCCCCCCCCCCCCCACATACACACACACACACACACACGCACAAACTCACGCTCGCACACACACAGAGACACACACAGACACACACACATACACACATACACGAGCGCGCGCTACCTGGAAAGAAAAGATAAATTCCGGCAGCTCATATACTTTTTTCTGCCCCCCCCCCCCCCCCCCCCCCCCCCCCGACCCTTCCCTTCTTCCACTCTCCTCTCCGTCACCATCCTCCCACCCACCCACCACTCTCACCCTGCTCACGCCCCATCCCCCCTCCCCCCCCCCCCCCTCACCCCCTTGCCCCTGTCTCCCCAGCTCTTCTTCTCCTCCGCCCTTTCCAAACACTCACACGCCCCATGTTTGTTTGAAAAACAAGTGAAGTTACGCAGTCAAGCATCGGCGCGCGCGCTTCTGCAGTGCCCTGGCTAAGGGAGACCATACTGGCTTTCATCGCCTTATGATAACTGAGTTCTTTCCTTTTTTTTTTTTTTTTTCTCTTTTTTTCTTATATTTCAGGATAAGAGTTATTATGGATGGAAAAAAATAAAAGGGACATCAAGTGTTAAAGTATTATTACTGATATCACGTGGAAAAACAGTGACTATCTTCCAGGGAACACAAAGATAATAATAATAATACGTGATTTTCCCCCCGGAGATTGAAAAACCGGACAGTATCACTGTTTCTCCTTAAGGGCGATAACTGTTTTTTTCCGGGGGAGGGGGGGATAGATAGATATTATGGGCTTATGAGGCTAATGTGCTTCCATATTCGGCAGGGACTGGGAGCGGCCATGTTGAATGGAAGTCATAGATGGCGTGCCCTGTGCTGCCCCGTAATTAATGAGAGATGCTCCTGTACAGCAGGTGGAGCACGTGAGCGGTTAAATCTTACCAGCTTCTGTCTCTCTCTCTGTCGTGGTTCCCATCCCCCCCCCACCACCCAAACCCCCCGTTCCCCCTTTCACCTGTCCCTCTCTCTCTCTCTCTCTCTCTCTCTCTCTCTCTCTCTTCGTCTCTCTCTCTCTCTCTCTCTCTCTCTTCCTCTCTTCTCTCTCTCTCTCTCTCTCTCTCTCTCTCTCTCCTCCCCCCCCCCCCATCTCTCTCTCTCACGAGGCTTCTTCAAAACAAAGGCTGAAATACATTATATACATCTGCGCCTGTACCGACCGACCTAAACGTAAACCACACACACACACACACACCACACACACACACACACACACACACACACACACACACACACACACACACACATTCTCGCCCCAAACGTTTTTGTTGTTTATTCCCCTTTCAACCGCATAGCAACACTACCGTGGTAGCTAATTTTAGTGTCAGGTAGAGAATATGAACTCGAAGTTCCCATCGGCGTTTTTGTTTTTCAGAACTGATTGCTTCTACAGTTGGCTGAAAAGATATCCGAAAAATGTAAAGTCTCTCTCTCTCTCTCTCTCTCTTCTCTCTCTCTCTCTCTCCTCTCTCTCTCTCCCTCTCTCTCTCTCTCTCTCTCTCTCTCTCTCTCTCTCTGTCTGTCTGTCTGTCTGTCTCAGTTCATTCCTGCTATCTCTCTCTCTGTCTCTGCCTCTCTCTGAATCTCTCTCTCCCATTTCATTCCGTCTTTCAATATCACTGTCTGTCTGTCTGTCTG
>JADBJO010000382.1:296568-301568 GCA_016801955.1 Conus betulinus
AGGAAGAGCACGAGCGACGACGGCGCCGAACCCAAACGCCAGCATTTATCCCTGTTTGGTTTGAAGAAACCTGCCATCACTACACGGACTCTTGAAGCAGAACATATCAGTATCAGGCCTGATGAGAAAGACCTGAAGAACGATGAGAGTCATCCTATGGCAGAAAAAAGAGTAATTGTGGAGGCGGGATGGGGAGGGGGGGGGGGGGGGGGGGGGGGGGGGGGGAGGCGGAGGGGGTGTGTGTGTGTGTGTGTGTGTGTGTGTGTGTGTGTGGGTGGGGGGGGGGGGGGGGGGGGTGGGCTGTGGCTGCACACCAAAATGAATGCGCCACGGTCTTGCTTAATTAAGGAGTCGAGTATTTTTATAGACTGGCGCAATCAGATTGTTTTGGGAGTTTCTCTTGCGTCTGAAAGCTGATTCTCTGTATCTTTTTGTTCATGTGCCCATCAAGGTACAAGCCAGGGTGGGGTGGTTCCAAGCAGACAGATTACAATACAAATCAAAAGGGATGGGCTGGGACTATATTGGGGGCTTCCAGCTGGCGCGAAGAAAGGGTCACGGGGTGAGTGAATGCAGAGGCCTGAAATGAAATGTGACGTCAGCTAAGGCGGAAGGTCATGTATTTGAAGACTGTACGTGATTTCACCGGTGGAAATCCCATCCTCCTCCCCCCCTCCACCCCCTCAAAAAAGGGAAATAATCGGTGGGGAATTTTTTTTTTTTTTTTTTTTTTTTTTTTTTTTTATCTGTCATCACTTCAACATTAAAATGCTAGCTCAGACTGATGGTAGGCCTCAAAACGCTTACATGGATTACAATTAGTGTTTTGGCGCAAAATGCTAACTGTGGCGTGTGGCCTCTGAAGCTGGCAGCAGGCTCTCTCTCTCTCTCTCTCTCTCTCTCTCTCTCTCTCTCTCTCTGCTCAGACATGGCGGACGAGAACAGTGACTGTCACGTCATCAATACATGCCACGTGCCGCGCCTGGCACACCGAGACCGACACTAATTCTCTCGGACGCTCCTTACCGAAAGTAAAGGTCTCGTCTGGTCTCGTCTCGTCTCGGCGGACCTCGCCAGGTTTTTTCCTACCAGGTGAGGTGGAAGGAAAGGGGTGGGGAGATAGCTGCAGGGTGGAGAGTGGGAGCGGGGGATGAGTGGAGGAAGAGTGGGTGGGTGGGGGGGTGGAGAGAGAGACCTTTCCAATGGCACCATCACAACATCAACACTATCCTCTTTTCTCCACTTTCTAAGGTCTCGCCTCGTGGGGATATTGACCACATGTTTTAACGGTCTGATGGAGAGGGGATGGGAGGAACGAGAGAGAGAGAGAGAGAGAGAGAGAGAGAGAGAGAGAGAGAGAGAGAGAGAGAAGAGAGGAGAGAGAATAAGACAGGGAGAGAGAGAGAGAGAGAGAGAGAGAGAGAGAGAGAGAGAGAGAGAGAGAGAGAGAGAGAGGAGATGGGGAGGGAGGGAGGAAGAGAGAGAATCAGGCAGGCAGAGAGAGAGAAAAAGTGAGGGGGAGGGAGGGAGGGACGAAGAGGAAGGGAGAGAGAGAGAGAGAGGGAGGGAGGAAGGAGGGAGAGAGAGAGAGGGAGAGAGAGAAAGAGAGAGGAGAGAGGAGAGAGAGAGAGAAGAAGAAGAAGAGAAAAGAAGAAGGAGAAAAAAAAGAAAAGGAGGGAGAAGAAGACGAACAAGAAGAACAAGATAAAAAGAACAAGAAGAACCAGATAAAGAACAAGAAGAACAAGATAAAGAACAAGAAGAACAAGATAAAGAACAAGGAGAACTAGGGAAGATGATATAGGATCAGGAAGGAAAGGAGGAGGAGGGGGGAGGGGAGGAGGAGGGGGAAAGGGAGGAGGGGGAGGGGGAGGGGGAGGAGGAGGAGGAGGAGGCGGAGGAGGAGCAGGAGGAGGAGCAGAAGAAGACAGAAGAAGAAGAAAGAAGAAGAAGATCAACAACAATAACAACAACAAGAACAAGAAGAAGAAGAAGAAAGAAGAAGAAGAAGAAGAAGAAAAGGGAGAAGAAGAAGGTTATTATTCAGTTATTATTTGTTTTCAGATTATTTCTTGAATGCAAACGTTCATCTTCAATTTTTTTTTGCAGCCAATCCATTGTTCTTATATTCAGTGAATACCGTGTATAAGCCTTTTGCTTGTTGTACTCGTCTTATATGTTGTTGCTGCTTTTGTGTGTACTTCTTGAAATAAATTCGTTTAAACCAAGAAGAAGGTAAGGTGATGTTTATAGCTCAGCCGACAACAAAGGGCCATCCATATCAGGGTTGTCACCACGTTAAAATCATCTCACGTCATTCATTCACACAATTAAAAAAAAAAAAAAAAAACCATCATCTTCTAAAAACCCATCCGAAAGAAATTTTGTTTCAAAATCTTTCCTACTGTCAAATCTCAGATCCGATGAAAAATGTTAATCTCTCTTTCAAGAACTCAAAGATCGCGTCAGCTGGGATATCTCTGAACAAGGTTTTCATGGAAGAAGACGAAGAAAAAGGAAGAAGATAAAGAAGAACTATGAGAAAAAGAAAGAAGACGAAAAACAAGGAAAAGGAAGAAGAGATAAGAAGAAGAAGAAGAGAAAAACGAGCAAAGAAAAAAGACAAAGAAAGAAAAGAAGGAAGGAAGGAAGAAAAAGAAAGAAGGAAGAAGAAGAAGAAGAAGAAAAAAGAAGAAGAAAGACAGAAGAAGGAAAAAGGAGAGAGAGAAAGAAGAAAGAAGAAGAAAAACCGGAAGGAAGGAAAAAGAAGAAGGAAGATAGAAGTATGATAAGTGGAGAGAAAGAAGAAAACAAATGGGGGGAGAAGAAAGAAGAAGAAGAAGAAGAAAGAGAAGAAGAAGAAGAAAAGAAAAGGAAGGAGAGAAAAAGTAGAAGAAGAAGAGGTTGAAAGTGAGTGTTGGTGGAAGAAGAAGAAGGAGAAAAAGGGAAGAAGAGGAAAATACAGAAAAAAAAGGAAGGAAGGAAGGTGGATATAGAAGATGGAAGAGAAGAAGAGAGAAGAAGAAGAAGAGAGAAGGAGAGAAGAAGGCGCGCAGACGTATTTATCAACTGTCAACGACTTCATTAGTTTCATGTCGCAGAAGAAAGACAGACCGCTAGAGACAGAACGGGTTGAGGTTAGCATGGCACGGAGGGTGGTGGTGGTGGTGGTGATGGTGGGGAGAATAGGATGTATGAGGGGAGGGGAGGGGAGGAGGGGGAGAGGATGCGGAGGAGTATGTGTATGTCTGTGCGCGGGGGTGGTGGGTGGGGTGGGGTGGGGTGGGGTGGGGGGGGGATGCCGGGCTTGGGGAGATTGAAACGCCCAAGGAAGTGGGAGGGGGAAAGCGATATGATGTACCGGATGCAAAATGTCAGCCACATATACATCTTTATAATCTGGAATTGCAGCCCTGAATGTCTTGGCCTGCCTGCCTGCCCACCTGCCCTCACCTCAGCCCCCCTCCCTCTCCATATCCCCTCTTCCCCTGATACCCACTCTCTCTGTCTGTCTGTCTGTCTGTCTGTCTGTCTGTCTCTCTTTTTCTCTCCCTCTCTTTCTCTCTCCCTCTTCTTCTCTCTCTCTCTCTTTCTTTCCCCCTCTCTCTCTTTCTCCCTCCCTCCCTCCCTTTCTGTCTCTCTCTCCTTCTTTCTCTCTGTCTTTCTCTCTCACTCTCTCTCTCCCTCCGTCTCTCTCTCCTTCCCTCTATCTCTCTCCTTCTTTCTCTGTCTCTCGCTCCCTCCCTCCCTCCCTCTCTCACTCTCTCTCTCTCCCTCCCCCCTTTCTCTCTCCCTCTCCCCCCCCCTCTCTTCTCTTTATTAAAAATAAACATGTTTGCCAATACACCTAACACCTGCAGCTAAACACACAGAGGAGGCAAAAAAAAAAATCCACATAGCGTCCTGATTCGAGTTTGATATAAAACATCTTCCATTACAAATTTTGTCTTTCCTTTTCGCTTGTTTATCCATTGGGTTTACCAGTCTGTCTATCCCCCTCTTGGCAGAATCTAAGTGTTCTCAGTCCACTCACGGAAGCACATCCCTATCCCCCCACCCCACCCCCTGTTTGTCCACCCCACTCCCCTATTTTCATTTGTTTGATTAAAAATATCAAATAGTCCTACATCTTAAAAAAATCATCTTAAAGCAAACATGTCAGTGATGTGGCTTCATTTATTTTGTAATACAACCCAGCCCCCTCTCTCACTTCCTTCATCCCCCCCCCCCCCGCCACCATCCCATTCCCCCTTTTTGTTGATGTTGTTGTTGTGTTGTTCTCGTGTTGTTGTATAGTTGTGATGGTGGTGGTGATGTTTTTGTGTTGTTGTCGTTTGTTGTGTTGTTGCTGTCGTGTTGCTGTTGTCGTGCTGTTGTTGTCTTGTTGTTGTGCTGTTGCTGTTGTTGTTGTTCTTGTGTTGTTGTTGTTGTTGTGCTGTTGCTGTCGTGTTCCTGTGTTTTCTGCTGTTGTTGTTGCTGTGTATTGTTGTTGTTGTTGTTCTCCCTCACACTTACCATCTCTGATTAGGTGCTACGAACTGCAGTGTCTGTCCGCTGACCGATGGCTTGGCCATTGGAGATAGGTCAGTTACCGTGTTACATGTCCAGCTAATGGCGCCCTCTGCTGGCAAACACCCTCACTACAACCCCCCAGGGGCCGCTATGCTGACCTACGGATCCGTTATCCTGGAGGCTGAGCGGTGAACGACCTCTTCGTCTGTTTGTTTTGTGTCTTTGTTCGTCTGTCTGTTCTGTTTCTCTATCTAGCTGTCTGTCTGGCATTGATTTGCAGTGTCCTTTTCTTTCTTCCCCTGGCTTTAGCTAGCTATTCTCCCCCCCCCCCCCCCCCCCTCTCTATCTCTGTCTCTGTTTGTGTGTCTGTCTGTCTGTCTATCTGTCTGTCTGTCTGTCTGTCTCTACCTCCCCCCTCTCTCTCATCTTTGCTCAGATATCAGATGTGAAAAGGTTTGCCGATGCTTATTCCACCAATCTGTTTGTCA
>JADBJO010000382.1:311568-314068 GCA_016801955.1 Conus betulinus
CTCTCTCTCTCTCTCTCTCTCTCTCTCTGTGAGATAGAAAATGCTTTTTTTCTTTTGCATGATGAACAATTAGTCAATTCAGTCTGCAATTCGTTTTCGTTTTTCAGATCCAGTGGAGGCTAAAACAGAGTGCAGCGTAACTGGGAAAAAGTTAAACTATAAATCAATTTAAAGACCATGGTTCTAAATAATGTTTATCAGATACACAATACGAAATACACAAGTGCACCAAAAAAAACAATGGACTTCTTCTTCTTCTTCTTCTTCTTCTTCTTCTTCTCCTCCTCCTCATCATCATCATCATCATCATCATCATCATCATCATCATCATCATCATCATCATCATCTTCTTTTCTTCTTCTTCTTCTCCTCCTCCTCCTCCTCTTCCTCCTCCTCCTCCTCCGCCGCCGCCTCCTCTCTTCTCCGGGGGCAGTAATCGGGGATATCACACTGACGATCCATTTACCTGGTTCCTGCGGTTCCGGAAGCTGACTCTGTACATATCTCGCCCCCCCCCCCCACCCTCCTCCCCCGTCCCCCAAACCCTGTACATTCTGTAATGTCAGCCCATCTTTCTTCTTCTTCTTTACACCGTCTTCCTCTTCCCTCCTGTCTTCTGACGTCTTTCTCCTTCAACAGTTCCCTCGAGGACTGTGTCAAGTAAGGCCATTGGATCTTGTTCTACGGCGATGCCCAAGTAGTCTTCTGTTCTTCTTTTTTTTTTTTTTTTAGCTGATGCCAACAGCTCTTCATGTGTACAGGTCCACGGGGGAAATGGG
The DNA here is from genome assembly GCA_016801955.1 of Conus betulinus. Lineage (NCBI taxonomy): Eukaryota > Metazoa > Mollusca > Gastropoda > Neogastropoda > Conidae > Conus > Conus betulinus. The sequence goes on from JADBJO010000382.1 coordinate 312,348, forward strand.
TTCAGACAGGAATGCTGCTGTATCGGCTGCATTGGGCGATGAATGGCATCAACCGCTTGGCAGTAGTGGCTTTACTCTCTGGCATTCAAGCAGGAAGTATTGTCTTGCCTTTTTTTTTCTTCCCATGTCTGTTGGTTTTTATCACATCTGAAGAAGACATATTTGGCAAAACAAAACAAAAACAAAAAACAAAAAAAAAAAAACCCCAAAAAACCCAAACAAACAAACAAGAAAAAAATCGCCTACCCGGTTCCTACTGTGTACCATTACTCAGCGTTATTTTCCACCTTCTTGTGGCTTATCATTTGTATTGTGTCTTTTAAATCAGATGAAAATTTCTCGATGCCGATCTCCAGAAACGGCTTTTTTTTTTTTTTTTTTTTTTTTTTTCCAAAATTCTTTTTTTGAGTAGGTTTTTCACAGAAAGGGTAGAGAAAGGAAGTCCTCACCTGGAGGTAAGTGTAGAACGGACAAAACGGAAAGGAAGCTGCAGCAAAGTATGTTCAAGTTGAAGGGGACAGCGGGGACGATGGTTCGTAGCGTCTTCCACGGACTGAGTGAAGGCTGTCAATAATGGTCTTTCCGGCCTAAGGGCATGTTGTAAACAATGGTCTTCCGGCCTAAGGGCATGTTGTAAACAATGGTCTTTCCGGCCTGAGGGCATGTTGTAAACAATGGTCTTTCCAGCCTAAGGGCATGTTGTAGGTCTTTCCGGCCTACGGTCATGTTGTAAACAATGATCTTTCTGGCCTAAGGGCATGTTGTAACAATGGTCTTTCCGGCTTAAGGGCATGTTTGTAAACGATGGTCTTTCCGGCCTGAGGGCATTTTGTAGGTCTTTCCGGCCTAAGGGCATGTTGTAAACAATGATCTTTCCGGCCTAAAGGCATGTTGTAAACAATGGTCTTTCCGGCCTAAAGGCATGTGTAGGTCTTTCCGGACAACGGGTTTGTTGTAAACAATGGTCTTTCCGGACCGAGGGCATGTTGTAAACAATGATCTTTCCAGCCTGAGGGCATGTTGTAGGGTCTTTCCGGACTGAGGGCATGTTGTAAACAAAGGTCTTTCCTGCCTAAGGGAATGTTGTAAACAATGGTCTCTCCGGCCTGAGGGCATGTTGTAAACAATAGTCTTTTCGGACTGAGGGCATGTTGAAAACAATGGTCTTTCCGGACTGAGAGCATGTTGTAAATAATGGTCTTTCCGGCCTAAGGGCATGTTGTAAACAATGGTCTATCTGAACTGAGGACATGTTGTAAACAATGGTCTTTCCGGCCTAAGGGCATGTTGTAAACAACGGCCTTTCTGGACTGACGGCATGCTGTAAACAATGGCCTTTCCGGACTGAGGGCATGTTGTAAACAGTGGCCTTTCCGGACTGAGGGCATGTTGTAAACAATGGCCTTTCTGGCCTAAGGGCATGTTGTAAACAATGGTCTTTCCGGCCTAAGGGCATGTTGTAAACAATGGTCTTTCTGAACTGAGGACATGTTGTAAACAATGGTCTTTCCGGCCTGAGGGCATGTTGTAAACAATGGTCTTTCCGGACTGAGGGCATGTTGTAAAAAACAATGGCCTTTCCGGACTGAGGGCATGTTGTAGGTCTTTCCGGACTTAGGGCATGTTGTAAAATAAAGGTCTTTCCGGACTGACGGCATGTTGTAAACAACGGTCTTTCCGGACTGAGGGGATGTTATAAACAATGGTCTTCTTCCGGCCTG
>JADBJO010000382.1:321568-326568 GCA_016801955.1 Conus betulinus
GGGGGAGGGCTCACGCGCGTGACGAGTGTACAAGCACGGAACCGCTGCCCATGTATATTGAAAACCGTCAAACGACCTTGAAAGCCGCTCGTCAGGTTGGTGTGAAATCGCTCTCTGTGTTTTGGTTCCCAGGGACTTGAAGTGTCCAGACCTTTCCCTTCTATTTCTCGCGAGACTGGCCCTCCACGGAAGGACGGAACGAGTGTGTTCGTAAATATTGAAACATACAGTATGACTAAAAGGATTTTTGCCAAAATGCTAACGGATCTTGCCAACGACTCCGGGCGAAGAAAAAGGAAGTCCCAACGGAAGATGCCCCAGACTGGGTTTGGGGTCTGGGACACTTCATTCCGTAATGGCCTCACCAATTCCCTGCTTTTGTTTGAGGTGTCTTTTTTGGCCAACTTGGAGATGACTCGCGCGTTACTGGCTCTCAGTTTCAGTTTCAGTTTCTTTTCTTTCTTTCTTTCTTTCGCTTTCCCCGGCCATGCTAGACCCTCAATCCGGTTTGTAAGGCGAAGTCCACAGTCCGCCGCAAAAACCCCACCGGTCCCCACAGCTTCTCCTGGACCTCAGCCGGACTGGGCCACGTCTGGCGTCTCGAGGCTTCAAAGGAGGGGCAGGACTGTAAGATGTGGGTGGGAGTTTGGGAGCCTGTGTCACGAAGGCACTGGTCAGTATGAGAGAGTTTGAGACGGGAGAGATGGGAGAGGAGCTGGCAGTGTCCTGTTCGCAGCCTGAAGATGGTGACTGGATCTGCTCTCTCGAGTTGGTGGATGCTGTCCTGTTCAGTCCCAATGTCCAGGCGTTGGCGCCACACCCTTCTGAAAGTTTGAGTTTGAGTTTGGTTCTGAAGACGCCATTTACATTGCTGCTTTCTCTACGGGGCCTGGCCAGCCCCGTGGTCTGAGCAGCTCCCTTTATATTTTTTAAAATTTAAAGCCGTGCCATACTGCGCCATGGTCCTGCCCCTGAGGCGAGCTAAAGGCGGGCCAAACGTGACCACCTTCCATTCCCACGCATCAGCTGGGGTTATAAAAAGAGGGCAGCAAGAACAGCCACCAGTTTCCGGACAGAGGACGAAACAAGAGCCCCCGCTGAACTGAAGGACGGGCAGACGAGGCCATTCGGAGGTAGCCGGACTCGGACACAAGAAGTCTTTTCATACCCGCGCTCCTTGGAATGATCCTTGCCGATGAGCATGGCGTAGAAAGAGCTGCAAGTAATGGCGTAGAAAGAGCTGCAAGTAATGGCGTAGAAAGAGCTGCAAGTAATGGCGTAGAAAGAGCTGCAAGTAATGGCGTAGAAAAAGAGCTGCAAGTAAGTGCCATGGGAAAAATCCTTCGGGTTCATTACAGACAGCTGAGAAGCGACCTGGGACACCTCATTCCCATCATGGCCTCACCGATTCCTGTTTTGTTTTGAGGTGTCTTTTGGCCGGCTTGGCCGACTCGGCGTTAACTGACTTTCAGTTTCAGTTTGAATTCAGTTCCAGACAGGCCATTTTGTACAGCCACGTTTTTAACCGAGTTTGGCTTGCTCACAGCCCAAGCAGTTCCGTTGACATGCATGTTTTTTCGTGCCGTGCCATACTGTGCCATGGTCCTGCCTCTGAGGCGAGCCACAGGCGGGCCAAACGTGGCCACGGGCGGCCATTCCCACAGTGGCAGCTGGGGATAACAAAACAACAACAAAACCACCGAAAAACAAACAAACAAACAAACCAAAAAACCAAGATGGAACAAAGACCAGCCGCGAGTTTCCGGACGGAGGACGGAACAAGAGCCCCGATGTATTCATGTGTGGGCAGACGAGGCCATTCGGAAGAACCTGGACGTGGGCACAAGAAATCTTTTCATGCCTGCGCACGTAAGAAACACCGTTGATGATGAGCATGGCGCAAAAACATAAATGAGCAAGTCAGTGCCATTAAAAAAATTGAAAAAAAAAAAAAAAGTGTGCGCCACATTCTTCGTCTAATTACAGATAGCTGAGAAGCCAACACTAGATAGGCCACTTGCGTAGAGGAAAAGTTCAAACTCACTTGGATTTAAAAAAAAAATATCGCCTTTTGCTCATACTTTGCAGCATCAGTGACCAACACTGTTGTCGTCCTTGCCGCCGCTTGTTCAGCCATGCTCTCAGTCCGACAGTCACCATATGTTTACTTCTGAAAACCAACATCTTGAATTCCAGATATAAGGGGTGGAGGGGGGGGGGTGTTAAGCCTGTAGTGGCCTAGTTCCGTCAACTGTAAACGCGTAGGGTAAAGCGAGCCATGCCGTGCCGTGCCCTGCCGTACTGTTCCGTACTGTTCCGTGCCGTGCCGTACTGTTCCGTACCGTGCCGTACTGTTTCCGTACAGTGCTGTACCGTGCCGTACCGTGCCATACCGTACCAACAGGTTCATTCCCGATTAGCCTATTCCTGCTGCTGTGCCTATTCTCGTCCATTTGAATATCTCTAAATAGGTGATTCCGATACATCGCCAATTCCCAGCCGGCCTGGGCACTCAATGAGGCATCAATTGCTCTTTTATCAAACCAAAAGTCAGTAAAAGGTGATTAATACAGTAAATTCTGATAAACGAAACTTTAAAACACATACTGAAGTTGAGACAATTACAAGTGCTACACGTTTTCATACTTGCAGATACTAATATGCACATAGGATGTCTTCTCACAAACAATTATTTTAGCACCCATCTTTGTATGGATTGTGTGTGTGTGTGTGTGTGTGTGTGTGTGTGTGGTGTGTGTGTGTGTGTGTGTGTTGCGGAGAAGCGTGTATGTTTGTGAGATATAGATTTACAGGAAGAGATAGATAGATAGATAGAGAGATAGATAGATAGATAGATAGAGAGAGAGAGAGAGAGAGAGAGAGAGAGAGAGAGAGAGAGAGAGAGAGAGAGAGAGAGAGAGACGGACAGACAGACAGACAGAGCTGAGGTGAACTGAACTGAACTACGCCACATTCACTGGGGGAGTCACTTCAGAGAACGAACGCTCTCGCCAATCTGTTGCCCCGTTTCAAGACCGACTGACCCTGGACAAGCTTCACGCGGCACAGGCGAAACAAACACTGGCGAGGCACTTAGCCAAACGGGACAGACAGACAGCGGACAGACAGACAGACAGTCAATCAGAGAGCGCCGGCCCCATCAAAGAGCAGATGAAGCGGATCAAGGGATTTGGGCCGGCTGTTCCAACCGACTTCATCATGCTGAAGAAAATCTGGGCCTCAGGAGAGATCAGGACAACAAAATTTGCGCATTTTCAATTCAAACGTGAAGTCGGTTCTGCTCTACGGCTGCGGGACTTGGAGAATGACCAAGGCAATACAACAACAAAATTCGGATCTTCATCAACACCTGTCTGAGGCGCATCTTCAAAATCAAATGGCCAGAGAAGATCAACAATGAAGATCTATGGAAGCAAGCAGGACAGGAACCAGTGGCCAAGCAGATTCTGCGGAGGAAGTGGGGCTGGATTGGACACACTCTCAAGAAGCCAGCATCTAGCACCACACGCCAAGCCCTGACATGGAACCCGCAGGGAAAAGGAGGAGAGGCCGACCTCGCAGCAGCTGGAGGCGAGACACTGAGGCAGAGATAAAAAGGCAGGGGACCAACTGGACAGGCATTCAGCGAGCAGCCCAGAAACCGAGAGCGATGGCGGAGTGTTGTCGATGTCCTATGCTCACCCTTGAACTATGGGCCTAGGTAAGTAAGTTCTAACCGACCCACCCACCCACTGACTGACCACAGAGGGGCCCTTTCAGGGATGTCGCCCTGTACACAGACAGGAAACCCTACTACCCAGGACAAGACACACAATCTGGGGCTGTTCCTGAATGGGGGTTGTCACGAGCAGAAACACGTCCGCTCCACTTCTGTCATCTTTCATTGGGAACTTCGTCTGTTTTTTATACGCTGTAGAAGGAGTAGCTGAAGTAGTAGTAGTAGTAGTAGTAGCCCTAGTAGTAGTAGTAGCCAGCAGCAGCAGCAGCAGTAGCAGCAGTATTAGCAGCAGCAGCAGCAGCAGCAGCAGCAGCAGCAGCAGCAGCAATACTATTACTAGTAGTAGTGATAGAAGTGGGTAGTAGCAGCAATAACAGCAGCAGCAACAGCAGCAGCAGCAGCAGCAGAGGCAGTAGTACTAGTAGTAAGTATTAGTATCAGTAGTAGCAGCAGCAGTAGTACTATTACTGGTGGTAGTGACAGCAGTGGTAGTAGTAGGAGCAGCAGCAACAGTAGCACTACTACTACTACTAGTATTAGCAGCAGCAGCAGTAGCAGTTGTAGCAGCAGCAGCAGCAGCACTAGCAGTAGTAGTCATAGCAAATCGTGCTGCAACAAGCGCCTCCTAGGTGACAACGGAAGAATTGCAGACAGACAGACAGACAGACAGCAGACAGACAGACAGACAGAAACGGGCAGGCAGACAGACAGACAGACAAACAAACAAACAGACAGACAGCCAGCCAGAGAAAGAGACCTTATTGTTGGAAGCAGAAGCAGAGAGGTAAGAAGGAACTTGGTCACTCGGTACAGAGAGGAAAGGACGCGAGGCCAGGAATGAAAGACTCCCCGGAGAACAGAGAGCTGACAGCAGCCTTTGTCACACCCTCGACACTCCCTACACCACCACCTCCCCCCCCCCCCCCCCCCCCCCCCCCCCCCCCCCCCCCAAGCCACCGTCCTGTCCCCTCCCGTCCCCCGTCTTCCTGCTGTCAATTCTTCCCACTGGTGGCCTACTATAGTGCAACGATGTTCGGAGAGCAGGGTGCAGCTCCCCCCTCCTTTCTCTCTCTCTCTCATACACAAAGACAGACTGTGCGTGTGTGTGTATGTGTGTGTGTGTGTGTGTGTGTGTGTGTGTGTGTGTGTGTGTGTGTGTGTGTGTGTGCGTGTGTGTGTGTGCGCGCGTGCGCGCCTCCATGTGTGTGCATGTGCGCGTGTATGTGTGTGGGTGTGTGCGTGTGTGAGTGCGTGCAAGCGT
>JADBJO010000382.1:336568-346568 GCA_016801955.1 Conus betulinus
CGTGTCTATAAATACTGTTGAATGATGAGGCACTGAACTCACACAATGACACCACATCGTCCCCCCCCCCCCAAAAAAAAAAAAAAATTATATGAAAATAAATGAAACACCTTTTCTCTAAACCCTATACTCCAGGTAGACTAAGTTCGATTTTCCCACACACGAATTATGTCAACAAAACCATAAAAAAAAAAAGCACAGCACCTTTCACATAATCACAAACACGTTTGTATTCAAATGGAGAAAATCCTGTTGACACTGACGACTGACGTTTGGAAGCTTCGACAGTGAAGACGAGTAGATAAACCCTCCCCACAGCCCCTTAGCAGGACACCGCTGTGTGTAGGTGTGCAAGACACGTCCCACCTCTGTCAACAGGAGCCCCTCCTCATCACAAAGCCTCAGTCAGTCAGTCAGTGAGTCAGTCTGTCAGTCAGTCCGTCAACCCCTCAGCCACCTCGACGACGACGACGACGACATCGCTCGCTCCTGTTGGCTGAAACCTGACGCTCGCTGCCAGACCTGCTGCTGCCCAGGCCTCCTCCACACCACCATACACCACAGTGACTGACTGCTTGCCAGCATAGCAAGTCATGCGGCGCCCGCTGGCCCGGCCTCTCTCTCTCTCTCTCTCTCTCTCTCTCTCCGCCACCACCGCCACTACTAGCACCACAGCTAGACAACAGCAGGATTGCCCTAATGACGGGCAAAGTGAGGAACACACAGTCTACGCAATACTCAAAAGACCACAGGGGAGGGAGGGAGGAGTGTGTGAGTGGAGCGTGAGTGAGGGTGCGTGAGCGAGTGAGGAGAGGTGTAGGGAGGGAAGGCGGTAAGGGAGGGTTGGAGAAGAATAAGAGAGAGAAGGGGGGTGGGGGTGGGTTGGTGGAGGGTGGGGGTGGGGGGGTAGGGGATGGAGGGCGCAGCAGCAGCAGCGGAGGCGCGGGAGTTGCTGTCATTCCAACCATGTCTACAGCACGTGGCAGAGGAAGGGAAGGAAGGAGGGGGAGGAGGAGGAGGAGGAGGAGGAGGAGGAGGAGGCGCAGCGCAACACGGCACCGCTTTACTTCGCTCTCATATGCACTGCGGACCACACCACCACTACCACCACCACCCACTTACCACCACCGCCGCCACGCTTGCCTCCCCCCCCCCCCCCCCCCCCCCCCCATCCCGCTGTCCCACCATAACCCACCACTCATTTCCCACCCGATCAGAGGCGCCCCTCCCCTCCCCTCTCCTCTCTCCCCACCACCCCTCCCCCCCCTTAACCCGCCACCTAAAGATCTTGCACTTTCTCCGGCCTCCCCACCCCCCCCCTCCCCTTACCTCCAGAGTCTTCTTCCCTCCACCACCACCATCACCACTAATTTCTCTACTCCCCTCCCTCCATTCCCTTTTTCTCCCCCATCTCTCTCTCTCTCTCTCTCTCTCTCTCTCTCCCCTCCCACCCCTCCCAAATCCCTGTAATTCCAGATTCGCCAGATGCTGAGCTGCGGCGGCTGTAAACTGCTCAGCAGCCGATGCCTGTCTCGGAGGGGATCGCTTTCAATCTTTGGCAGCGGACACTGAATTCAACGGGAGGAGGAGGAGGCTGCACACACACACGGGACAGTCGGACGGACCGCCGCAGTAGCAGAGAGCACTCTCTCTCTCTCTCTCTCTCTCTCTCTCTCTCTCTCTCTCTCTCTCTCTCTCTCTCTCTTCGCAGGCACCAAGGAGGAAGACCTCCAGCCTCCTTCCTACCAGCCCCTCTGAGTGGGTGCTTAGCGGTAGCGGCAGCAGCACCACCAGCAGTAGTAGCAGCGGCAGTAGGCAGAAAGCGGAACAAGTGGAGCCGAATCAAGTGCTGTGCAGTTAAATACGGTTTACGGAGGACGAGGGATGCTAGCTCTCCCCCCCCCCCCCCCCCCCACCCCGTGGCATTGATGGAGCGTATGTATTTAGAGATAGTTTGAGGATTTGGGATTTGTCCCCTCTCTCTCTCTCTCTCTCTCTCTCTCTCTCTCTCTCTCTTGTCTGCCTGTCTCTCTCTGTATCCTTTTCTTTCTCTCTCTCACTCACTCACTCTCTCTGTCTCTCTCTCTCTCTCTCTCCTCCCTCCCTCCCTCCATCTCTGTCCGTTTTTTCTGTTCCTCTGTCTGTCTCCCCTCTCTCCCCTCCCTCCCTCTCTTTTTCTCTCTTCCTCTCTCTATCTCCCCCTTTCTTCCCTCTTCTCTGTCTGTCTCTTCCTCCCTTCCTCTGTCTGTTCCTCTCTCTTCCCACCCCCTCCCTCTCTCCCTTCCCCTTCTCTCTGTCTGTCTCCCACTCTCTCCCACCTCTCTCTCCTTCTCCCTTCCTCCTCTCTCTCTATTTTCCCTCCCTCTCCCCCTCTATGTCTCTCCCTCCTTTCACCCTCTCTCTCCCTCCCTCCTCTCCCCCCTCTCTCTCTTCAGGTGTCTGTCGCAGGCTTGTTTATCCGGGGAGGGGGGGGGGGGGGAGGGGGCGTTTTGCGAGGCTCCTGGAGGGCGGATTGCTGAGAGAGGCAGTGAACAAGAAGACTGTGATGCTGATGGGGGCACCGTGAGAAAACGGGCCAGCCCTGCTGTTTAATGGCTAACAGGACCCGTCCGTACATACATAGCACACACCCCCTCCACACCCCCCCCCCAACCCCCCCACACTGACTACACTCTGCATCATTGATGGCTCACAGATACTCACTCCGCCAGGCCCATTCTCATTCAGTCCCTCTTTAAGGAAAAAAAAAAAAAAAAAAGCTGCCAGCTGAGCTGCAGCCTGAGCTCTCGCGATCGCCGCGCGGGGCCAGGTTTATGAAGCCTTCTTTAAAGATACAAACTATACTGCTCAAACAATTAAGAGCCGGATGAAAACATTCACACACAATGCAACCGAAAAACAAAATAATTTCTTCAAACAATTTAATGAAAATTTATCTATGGAACGATACAATGACATCAGAAATAAACGAATAACAGCTGCTCAAAAAACAACTTCATGGGCTTAATTGATGAACACCTTCATTTCAGAATTCAGAACAGTCAAATCAAATGACAATCAATGTCAATACTCAGTGTGGCCGCCATTAGCGCGGATACAAGCTAGACATCTCTGTCTCATAGAGTCCACAAGCCTCCTGACAGTCAGCTGGGGGATGTTGTTCTACTCCTGCTGCAAGAAGTCGAAGAGCTGGCCCAGGTTCACTGTTGGAGGGTGGTTCTCGTGAAGCAGGCGCCCCAGGACGTCCCAGGCGTGCTCTATCGGGTTAAGGTCGGGCGAGGACGCTGGCCAGTCGAGGCAGTTGACCTGCTGCTCCTCCAAGAAGACGCTTACCACCCTGGCATGGTGGGGACGGGCGTTGTCGTCCTGGAGGATGGCGTCAGGGCCCAGGGCTTGCAGGGCAGGCAGGACCAGAGGCTGAAGAATGTTGTCCCTGTACCTCACACCAGTTAGGCTGCCTTCAACTTGGTACAGGGGGGTTCTGAAGTTCCTTACTATGCCACCCCACACCATGATAGATCCCCCTCTATACCCAGTCCCGTTCGATTATGTTGGCTTCTTGGTAGCGTTTCCCCTGTCCGCCTCCAGACACGTATGCGACCATCGTGGAAAAGGCGAGCAAAACGCGACTCGTCAGAAAACATCACCCGGGCCCAATGCTACCTCGTCCAAACGACATGAGCTCGGCACCAGGTCAGTCGCGCCCTATGGTGAACCACCGTCAGCACAGGTCGAACAGCTGGCCGTCTTGCTCGGAGGTTAACTTCTCTCAGGCGGTTCCGAACAGTTTGGTTGGAAATGTTGACGTTCACTGCAGCACGCAGTTGTCGCCTGAGGTTGTTTGCAGTGGCAGTTCTTTGTCTCAGCGCCATCAGAACCAGCAGTCTGTCCTGCTGTCTGGTGGTGGACCTAGGCCGGCCAGACCGTCTTCGTTCAGCAGTACTACCGGTGGCGTTGAAGCGGTCACGAAGTCTTTGGATGACAGCATGATGCACTTGAAGGCGACGACCATCTTCTCTGATGCCTACACCTTCTTGAAGCCAAGCAACAGCCCTTCCCAGGTCGGTGTCATTTAATCCCCGTCTTGGTGGCATAGTTAAAAACACTCCAAAAAAGCGTTTTTTTTTTTATACCACTGGTCAGCAAAACTGATTGCCATGTGTTCAGTAAAGGCGCGACTTGCACGTGCAATGCGGTTTGCAGTCAGCCCAACTCTGCTGCCTCAGCTATGCGCTCGCAAACCGCGACCATGTTTTCATGATTTCGGTGTTTCTTTTGTGAACTCGTTCAGCCCACTAGACTCAGATTCAACTGAACACATGCCAAAACCAGTTTTGCACTGAAGCAGTTGTCACACTTTCAGTGCAAAAACTGGCAAAAAAGCTTTGAATTCTATACACTACGATGCGTTATCTAAACCATATGAAAAATGCAGGTGGCTCTTAATTTGTTTTGAGCAGTATAGTTCGTAGAGGGGGAAAAAAAAGTTCGTAGCAGTGAAAAAAACGCGTTTCATGGCGACTACGCAAAGAGATTTTGTTCGTAAATAAGGTCGTAGTTTTAGCCGTGGTCCCATCCACCGGTTCCAGACCGATTCGTCACAAGTCTGACACTGAGCCAGCGGTTGAAGGTTGAGGAAAGTCTTTGAGGAGGTTTTCTGGCATCAGTTGTTTTCCTCTTTCTTTACTTTTGGTCCTGCTGGTCTTTTGGTCCTAAGCCTGAAAGAGAGAAATGGTATACTTGATACTCAGTCAGGTACAGTGTTGAGTTTATGAATAGCGCCTGGACAGATCGTGCTCTCTCTCTCTCTGTCTGTCTGTCTCTGTCTCTCTGTTTAAGAAAAATGTATTATGAACGATGTCATTGTTTATAAATGCAAGGTTTGGACAAATGTTTGCATATGTATACCTCTTCAAGAAGGGCAATGGCCTACACATGATTCAACTTTCCGTCTCTCTCTCTCTCTCTCTCTCTCTCTGCCTCTCTCTCTGTCTCTCTCTTTCTCATTCATTATGACGACTGAAAAAAAAAAAACCTAAACGAAGAATAAGGAACTGGACTTTTTTTTTTTTTTTGGGGGGGGGGGGGGGGGGGGGGGGGGGGGGGGGGGGGGGGGGGGGGGGGGGGGGATTACATAAAGCATTAAACCTAAATTATTTTACACTAAGGATAAAAGCTAATAGTCTGCCTCGTAATAGGTTTGTCGTTCAGTTCTGTTTGTTGTGTTCGCTTTTCTTTGTCCTGTGCGCTTTTTGCTTTTGTTCTAATATGAGTAAGTGTCCTTATTGAATTTTTTTAAACTCTCTCTCTCTCTCTCTCTGTCCCCCCTCTCTCTCTCTCTCTCTCTCTCTCTCTCTCTGTCTCTCCCTCTCTCTCACTTCATCCTCCTCTCTCTCCCTCCCTCCCTCTCTCTCTTTCCCTCGCTGCCTTTCTCCCTCTTCACTCTCTCCCCCTCTCTCGTTTTTCTCTCTCTCTCTCTCTCGCTCCCCTCTCTCTTACTCCCCTCTCCCTCTTTCTCCCTTTTTTCCCCCCCCCCTTTTCTCTCTCCTCTCCTTCCCCCCCCCTCTCTCTCTCCCTCTTCCCTTCCCCCTTATCTCTCTCTCTAACCTGTTACTGTCGTTGAGACATGAAACCACACTTTTTAAGCACGGCAACTCCACTCTCTCCTCTGAAGCTGTGAAAAGATTGTGCAGAGCAATATCGTAACATGTGTCACAGTTGTCATCTGTTTTCTTTGTCAGTGCATCTGGTGCAGATTTAGTGTGTATTTGATACAGCAGTGGGATCCTTTTGCGAGTAATGTTTAGAATACTTTCGATTATTTGGCTGTTTTATGTCACCAGCTTCAGCTAGGGGATTTGACCTGTACTGAAAAAAAATATTCGTATATTCTCTCTCTCTCTCTCTCTCTCTCGGTTTTCTCTCGCCAATTCACTCACGCCTCCCCCCTTCCCCCATTCTCTCTGTCTCTCGTCTCTACACCCATTCACCCTCACTCACCCTCCCTCCTCTTCCGCCCATTTTCCTCTCCTCCAACACACGCACGCGTGCGCTCTCTCTCTCTCTCTCTCTCTCTCTCACACACACACACACACACACACACACACACACACACACACACACACACACACACAGAGAGAGACGCGCGCGCGTTGTGTATTTCTCTCTTATCACACACGCGCGCACAGCTCATTCACAGCTTTCACAGAAAATATGGGGAAATCTGAATCGAATTCAGTTATTGTAATTCTGGCGTGATTATTTTCACCGACTATGATGAAATGTCTGACATGGGATGTTGTGACAGTGTGTGTGTATGTGTGTGTGTGTGTGTGTGTGTGTGTGTGTGTGTGTGTGTGTGTGTGTGTGTGTGTGTGTGTGTGAGTGTGTGTTCATCTGATAGGCGACCTGTTCCAGACTTCGTGACAGTCCATTGCTTCAACAAAACAAGAACAAAGAACAAGAACAAGAACAACAACAACAACAGCAACAGCAACAACGTGTGCATTCTTTCAGCTCGTTAATATCCTACCTATTGTGTCTGACAATATTTTATCTCTGTCTCTCCTCTCCCTTGTTGTGTTGGTCCATCTGTATTTCTCTGTCTCCCCGTCTCTCTTTGAGACGGACATGCATACACTGTCATATATTGTCATTTATTTGAAAAATTCAGGCCTTATTGAATGATACTTTATTGCATGCCACATCTCATAACATCTTGCTCACACGTAAAATCCCATGACCAACTTTCGGAAGAGTTTGTCTGTGGATATGGATGGACACAATATAGACAGCATGCGCAATGCGCGTGAAAAATTGAAAGAATAAAGGAAGAAAATGGAACGAATGATATGGATCGAATGGAACGGGAAAAAAAAAAAAACTGAATGTAGCGCCAGCAGGCAGCTCTTCAGTCGGCTCTACCCAGGTAGGCAGCCGTTGTGTAAAGGAGAGCGTAGATTGTAAAGCGTATAGAGCTGGGTCTCTAGCCGAGGACATGCGCGATATAAGTACTCTTAATGGTATCAATCGCAAGCATGCCACGCAAAGGGATAATAGAGCATAGCATTTGGGTCTCTAATGTTTGATATAAGTATGGTTGTCTATAGCTTGGTAAGAGATGCATTTGAGAGAGAGAGAGGAGAGAGAGGGAGAGAGAGGGAGAGAGAGAGAGAGAGAGAGAGAGAGAGAGAGAGAGAGAGAGAGAGAGAGCGCAGGTAAAGGAGGGGGACGAGACAGTGTGAGATAGAGAGTGGGTATGTACGTGCATGTGGGGAATGGGGGTGATTGGGTGGGGTTTTTCTCCTCTTTTATGCGCAAAAACGTAAAACGCAATAAAAAAATGTTTAACAGCAACAGCAACAACAACAACAGCAACAACAACAAGAACACCACAAGGAGTTGGGGGGGGGGGGGGGGGGAGGGGGGGGGGAATTATTATTGTTCTTGACAAGCGATTCCCATATTTTTCACATTCACATAAAATAATATTGTTATTTCAAGTGAAGTGAACGAACTCAAAACTTTAAATAAAGAAAACATTAAAGGGAAAGAACAAAAGAGAGAGAGAGAGAGAGAGAAAATATCAGATTTTAGTGCGCGCATGCGGACTGAATCACTCACAAGCGTGCACACCCGCGGAGGAGATACAGATTAAATGAACATATTAATGATGAAAAAAATAACAGGGAAAAATAATATTACTACTACTACTGCTACTACTACTACTACTACTATTACTACACAACAACAACTACTACAACTATACAACAACAACAACAACAACAAACTACTACTACTATTAGTAACTACTACTACTACCAAAAATAATGATAGTAAAAGCGATAATGATAATGATGATAGAAGGAGATTTCTTGGTTGTTTGTTCGTAGATACTGCTTTTTTTTTTTTTTTTTTTTTTTTTTTAGGTCTTTGTTTCTGTTGTAGGATGGGACTACTCCCCCCCCCTCCTCCCTCCCTACCCCTACTCCTCCCTTCCGCCACTCTCTGCGGTAACAGCCATACAAAGGTCCTCAGTAAGTCCGTCAGCCAGACTGGAATTTCCACACAAAAAAAAGTCGTTATATCGGACACTCCGGCTCATCGTTCCGCTGATCGATCATGACACGCCATCAATCAATACCTTACTTCGGAACTCCACGAGTTCATCGGCGGCGATCGCTTACACGTCTGAATTCAGTGGATGTCTGGCACAAAGTGCTGATTCAGCTCGGCTAACTTCTCTCCTTTTGAGAAAAAACTTTTTTTTTTTTTTTTTTTTTTTTAATTCAGTGATCGTCGGCGTTGGGTCCACACTTTTTACTGACACTGGTGTCAGCCTCTTAATTAATCAGCTTCGTCATCGCCGCTTCCCTCGCTGCCAGCCGGCCAGTTGCTTGCTGACCTACTTTTTGTGTTTGGGGCTTCCTCGGGATATGGTGATGGAGGGAAGTGTGTGTGTGTGTGTGTGTGTGTGTGTGTGTGTGTGTGTGTGTGTGGGGGGGAGGGGGGTTAGAAAGGATGATGAGGGGGTGAGCTTTAGTTTAGATACATTATCGTAAGTCAGTCGACAACACAGCGCCTTTTTGGGACTGATTCTACACTAAAAACAACAACACGACAAAACAAACAAAGAAACACAAAGAAACAGGGCTCCATACTGAACAAACAACGATAAAGGCCATTCCAGCATGTTTTGCTCAACGAACAGCAATGGTAGCACACCTGTTTCAACAACGTCAACATGCAGTGAGAAGTCATGAAAAGCATTTGAATGTCACATAAAAAATATTTGAAGGTTCATGTGAAAGAAAAAAAAAACACCAACAAACCGGCACAGTAGCTTGGACAAGCTGCGTTCATTTTAGACAGTGTGCATAACCTCAGTACGTAGAGGAGTTTCTTACACGTGAATTGTTATGCTGATGTAAGGAAAACTTGCATTTTCTTTCAACAGATACACATTTTGTACACAGAACGTGTGACCTGCGATAAAGACTTTGTAACAAATCTTATGAATGCCAAAAACAAACAAAAGCACAAAGAACTGTAGATATATGGAACACCAAAAAAGGCCCGAAAGCGTCCACAACTGCACACGCATCTCTTCGTTGATTGGTCGAAATATCTGCGCGTTTTGGGGGCTATAATGCATCCTCAATCGCGCGCATGGTTGCGGCCGCAGTAGCTGTACTGCTTGCGCTGACATTTTTCGTTGTAACAGCAATCCACCGCCCCCCCCCCCCCCCCCCCCCCCCCTCCCCGCCCCTTCCGCACCACAGCCTGCACGAGACACACGGCACAGCGACAATCGACAAGAAATCAACGTGGGACAGTGTGATAAACAATCGTACTCGATGAAGCCTTCATGTTGGGTATTGTGTCAGGCAAGCAAAGTGTGCATGACAATTGTGGTGTGAACAATGTTGTGACAGTATCTGTGGACATGATAGGCCACCAGATAGATCCTGGTGTACAAAACGAAAGAGAGGAAGTCTTGGCACATGAGGAGGAGCGCGAGTCAGAATGCAGTGAAGATCCTGAACATATTTCTTAGGTCAGACAACCACAGAGTGTTCTTTCTGATGACGTCACCACCGGCGACATACAGGTCTATCTGCAGGACATGACCAGCAAGATGAACAGCTTTCAATATACTACCAGCGACATTGAAGCTGTCAACGACGGAAATCTTGATGACTGTGGATAAATGATGGTGATACGGAGAGCGTCGCGTCCGCATCATACCGGTGTGCGGTGATAGTTTCTAATTCTTCCGTGATCCGGTTTCCACATCACGATGGTGTATTCGACATGTATTATCTTTGTTTAGTCTTTTAACAGTAATGTTATGAACACCTCCCCCCCCCCCCCCCCCCCCCCCCCCCATCCCATCGAGTCCCCCTTTGAGAATGGGTTTTGTAAGCCTTCCTCAATAAATTCATTCATTCAACTCTGTCTCTATCTCTCTGTATATCTGTCTCTCTCTTTGTGTCTGTCT
>JADBJO010000382.1:354068-356568 GCA_016801955.1 Conus betulinus
TTCTCCTCATTTTCTTTCATATGCTCATTAAGGTACACGCCAGGTGGTTCCAAGCAGTCAGATTCAAATCAAAGGAATGGGACTATTTGGGGGCTTCAAGCTGGCGCAAAGATAGGGTCACGGGTGAGTGCGAAGGCCTGACTTGTGACGCCAACTATGGGGAAGGTCATGTATTTGAAGATTGTTTGTGATGTTATCGGTGGACCCCCCCCCCCCACCCCCCCCCCCCCAAAAAAACAAGGGAAATAATGGGGGGGGGGGGGGGGGGGGGAGTTGTTCTCTTTGATCAGTTACCGGTTTAACATTAAATGGTGGTTTAAATTTATGGTAGGCTTCAAAACACCTACATGGATTATACAGTGATCTAGTGAAAATCCTAATGGTGGTGTGTGGCCTCTCCCTTCCTCCCCCCCCACCCCGCTCATCTCTTTGACCTCTCTTCACCCACCCCCTCCCCCCTCCCATTATGATAAATAAAACAGAGATCCTTGGCAAGTTTATTTTCGGTAGTTCTGATTTGCTGCTGATTTGTTTGTCTTCTTCCTCTTGGTTTATTTGTTTTATTCTTTTTTTTCTGTGTACCCCATATCTCATCCCTGCCTCTCAATCCCATCCCCCCTCCCTCTCTCCAAATGCTACACATAAAAAAAATACACTGTGTAAGTGGTGGAAATGGTTATGATAACTGAATTACCAGGAAAAATAAAACCTTATCAACACGTTAATCAGATGCTTCTGTTCGGAAATGTTTGTGCCAATTAGACACAGAGGCTGCTTTCATTGATTTTTAGAAAGGAAGGCATTCGGTTCTGCAAGATATGAGAAATTGCTGATAAGTGTATGAAAGCCAGCGGGTAACTGGAAACTTCTCTGTTTCTGTTAGGGAAATGTACCGTTTACTGTCAAGAGTGTGTCAGAAAGTGTGGCCAACTCTTTTTTTCATTTTAAGAGAGTACCTTCATAGCGCCTATCCTCGGCCAGAGACCAAGCTCTAAGCGCTTTACAATCCGCATTCTCGTTTACACAACGGGCTGCCTACCTGGGTAGAGCCGACTGAAGAGCTGCCTGCTGGCGCTTCATTTAGTTGTTGTTTCCCGTGTCATTCAGTCAATATCGTTCATTCAATTTAACAGTTCTTTTCTTCTTTCGATTTTTCACGCAATGTGCATGCTATGTGTAACGTGTCATCCATACCAACGGCCAAACTGGCCTTCTCTTCCGAAAGCTGAGGATGGGATTTTACGTGTGTGCAAGATGTTATGCGTGCGTTCACACACGGAACATCGGTTTATTGTCTCATTCTGTTTGGGAAATGGAGTCAGAACCAAGGTTAACTCTGAGGGAAAAATCCCCCTGTACCGAAAACGGCCCGGCGGAGATTCGAACCCGCAACTCCAGGACCATCAAGATTACCAGTCCGGCGCTCCACCAGCCGAGCTATTCCGGTTGTGAAGTGTCCGGTGGGCGTATGGCAAGGGTGTGTCAGGGGGTCCCACGTTATTTGCTTGCACCAAACAGATGGTTAACAATAATTGTGTATCGGACACACATGGCATTCAGTTTGTTGGCAGGCAGCGGTTCATGTGACTTTATGCCGATGCTTCAGCTTGATTATCAATCACTACTACAGGACTCCAAAACCAGCTCCTTGTTCTCAAAGTATGTTGTGTGTAAAGATGGAGTTAAAAGCCAAACTTCAGGAACCAAAAACAATTGTATTGTAACTGCAGAAGGCAGGTTTTAAAGATCGGCCTTGACATTTCTTTTTCTTTTATTTTTTCGAAAGTAAAATTGAGGCACGCGTGCGTGGATGCTCGCGCGCGCGCGCGCATGTGTGTGGCATGTGTGTGTGTGTGTGTGTGTGTGTGTGTGTGTGTGTGTGTGTGTGTGTGTGTGTGTGTGTGTGTGTGTGTGTGTGTGTGTGTGTGTGTGTGTGTGTGTATGTATGTGTGTGTGTGTGTGTGTGTGTGCGTGTGTGTGTGTGTGTGTGTGTGTGTGTGTGTGTGTGTGTGTGTGTGTGTGTGTGTGTGTGTGTGTGTTTGAGTGTGTGTGTGTGTGTGTTTGTGCGTGCGTGTGTGTGTGTGTGTGTGTGTGTGTGTGTGTGTGTGTGTGTGTGTGTGTGTGTGTGTGTGTGTGTGTGTGTGTGTGTGTGTGTGTGTGTGTGTGTGTGGTGTGGTGTGTGTGTGAGTGTGTGTGTGTGCGTGTGTGTGTGTGTGTGTGTGTGTGTGTGTGTGTGTGTGTGTGTGTGTGTGTGTGCGAGTACGTGTGTGTGTGTGTGTGTGTGTGTGTGTGTGTGTGTGTTGTGTGTGTGTGTGTGTGTGTGTGCGAGTACGTGTGTGTGTGTGTGTGTGTGTGTGTGTGTGTGTGTGTGTGTGTGTGTGTGTGTGTGTGTGTGTGTAGGAAAGCTGGATACTGCAAAGCATATGACGATCATCTCACAACAAAACAGATGGCTGTAGAGAGTTGGGACTGACCTCACATTAACCACAAACACTTTACA
>JADBJO010000382.1:374068-384068 GCA_016801955.1 Conus betulinus
TGCATTCAGTTAGGTCATTTTTTTCTCTCTCGACTTGTTACTACTTCTAAATAAACTACTTGTCACTCCTTTTGTTCTGTTACAATCTTTTCCCACGTTTCATTCGTCCACTCCTCCTCGTGCCACCCCCACACACCCCTCCCTGCGCTTTCAATGCCTGATACGCTTCGATTTTTTTTTTTTTCTCTTTTTTTTTTTTTTTTTTTTTTTTTTTTTACATGCTCTTCCGACTAACTTGTATAAACATAGTGAGTCTATGTTGTAATCATCTTTCTCGTGTGAGTGTGTGTGTGTGTGTGTGTGTGTGTGTGTGTGTGTGTGTGTGTGTGTGTGTGTGTGTGTGTGTGTGTGTGTGTGTGTGCGTGCGTGTGCGTGCGTGCGTGCGTGTGCGTGCGTGCGTGCGTGCGTGTGCGTGCGTGCGTGTGTGTGTGTGTGTGTGTGTGTGTGTGTGTGTGTGTGTGTGTGCGCGCGCGCGCGCGCGAGTGCGCGCATACGAGTGCCCGCAGAATTTTCTTGGCAAATTAAAGTGCCAACATAAACTCAGCAGATCATGATGAAAACAACGTTTCCAGCCGTCCCCTGCATAAAGATGTCATCAAGTGGTAAAGACAATAAACGTTTTTCATGAGATCTTTTCAGATTTTTTTTTTTAATTGAACAGGCATTTTCTAATGAATTCTGGCAATTTACAACTATTGCATAATATTTTGATATTTATGACTCAAATGATCTTCTATACAAAGATAAGACCATTTAACTCAATTTTCGTACAACAGAAGGGCAATTCAATCAGTCAGTTAACCTATCTGCTATCTATCTTTTCATCTGTGTATCTATAACAAAGTACAAAATACAGAACCAAGGCGACATATAGATACATCCTGAATTGTAACAAAGTAGGCTTACGTAATATGGCGGACCAAGCAAGTGACATTACATTAAGAATTTCACTTGTTTCCAAAATAAAAGACCTTTACAATAGGTGTAGAAATGGATCGTAAAAACGTTACCTTGTTGCCCTTAATGATATTATAAAGCAGGCGCTAAGTTTGGGAGACAGCAAATGAAATAAAACGTCACGGCTGTTACGTCAAAACAAGGCGTCGTGAATTGAGTCAAACTTTGTTGATGACGCTTATTAGGAACGTTTTAACCACAGAGGAGAAACATGCGAGGAATGAGAAACGGAGACTTCCCACGCTGGATGTAGAAACGGCCTCTCCTTGGTGGTTAGAAGTGGCCGTGGGTGGTAAATGGCCGCTGGAAATATAACAGGTCATATAAATATTCTCAGAAATGGGGGCTTGTGGTGCTTGGTCATCTGCTATTGCTGTGCTGTGCTACCTACGCATTCCGTGCCTGTTGCTGAACGTAATAGTCGTGACTGTAATGGAAAGGTGTAGGTCGGACTGGAGATGTAAACAAGCTAGTTGGACACTTGCTGCTTTATTCTCTCTCTCTCTCTCTTTTCAACGTCTCTCTGTCTTCCTTTGGCATTATCCCTGAAATGGGATATATTTCATCAGCAACTTGATGTTAATTGCCTGTAGAGTTGCTAATAGGAACCACCATCACTATGGGTAAGAAATGTTTAACTGGCACACATCTAACGTCAAATAAGAAATCAGTTTACTGCTGATTTACAAGACTTTTCCTCTTTCAAAATTGATGTTAACGTTTGGAAAGAGAGGGGGTTAGTTACCGCCAAGGACATTGACAAACAGAGTACAGGACTACACACTTCATTTTCCGCCCTCAGTCACTCCGTTTTGAAACTTAACGATGTTAACGTGACCAAGCTGAGTGAAATAAACAGAAATTTGTGGGAAAAAGGGTTCACCGAGCTTTACCGGATGAACCGCCGTGGCTTCATCTGAAAATAGATTTAAGCTGCTTTGCGTGAGCTGAAGATGACCCTGACCTTGCCCCGACACACAGCAGACCAGCAGGCACGGGGATCACGTGCTATTTTTGCATGAGCGTTTTGGTAGGCTTCCTGTTTTCCGACAGAATGTATTGTTAGTGACACTACTTTGTCCTTTATCGTCATGAATGGGGCGAGTGTACATTATTCTTGTATCTTCGTAATTTTCCATTCATGTAAGTGATGTTCTTATATGTTTGTACTTTTCCATACACGCAAGTACTTCTCCCATATGTTCGTAATTTTCCATTCATGTAAGTGTTTTTTTTTCTTTATATGTTCGTTCTTTTCTATACCTATAAGTACTTTTCCTGTATGTTGATATTTTTTCCATACTTGTAACTTTTCTGATGTGATCGTGCTTTACATTTTAGCGTGTTTCCGAACGTTGCATTAGTACTTTTCCCACATTTTCTACTTTTCCTGTAAGGTAGTACTTCACCTTGTACATTACTACTTTTCCCACGCATTACTGCTTTTTTCTATACACTAGTATTTTTCCTACATGCTTCTACTTTTCCTATGCATTAGTATTTCACTTACTTGTTACTACATGTGTTTCTGCTTTTCCTCATTAGCATTTTTCTTACATGTTTCCACATTTCTTATGTGTTTCAGCTTTTCCTGTACATTAGTATGTTTTTCTTACATGCTACTAAATTTCCTGTGTCATTGTGATTCTCCTAAGCATAAGTATTTTCCTTACATGTTACTACTTTTCCTATGTGTTGTGGCTTTTCCTTTATATTAGCATTTTTTCTTATAATTATGTTTTGTATTTTTCCTACGTGTTACTGTTACTCTTCTCCTATACTTTGGCAATGTTGTTACATGTTACTACTTTCCCTACGTCTTTCTGCTTGTTTCCTATTTGTTGGTACTTTTCCTCACATGTTACTACTTTTCCAGCGTGTTATTGATTGCCTACACATTAGTCTTTTTCTTTCGTGTTTCTACTTTTTTTTTTTTTAATGTGTGTTACAGTTTTCTATACATGAGTATTTTCCTTACATGTTACTACTGTCCCTTACATGTTATGATTTTTCTCACACGTCACTACTTTGTACACATTTAAAAAAATGGACAAAAGAGAAAAATAAAACAAAGTACAGAACAAATCTTAAGAGTGAAGAAAATCGAAGCTGAGTACCAAATTCGTTCATTTTCGTTGTATTATTTGTTTGTGTATTGCCTGAAGAAGACCTAAGAGGTCGAAACGCGTCGTGTTCTGTCTTGTGACTCGTTTGTCCACGTTTCTCTTGGCGGTTCGCTAACATTTATTTAAGATTTGTTTAGATTTCCGCCTGCAGTCGTCTCACTTTGCAACTAGATCAAAGTACAGAAGAACAGAGGAAGGTCGAGTGTCATGTGCACAGGATGTGTGAAGGTGTCGTGTGCACACGTTTTTTGTGTTTTACGATGAACGTCAGCAGTATTGGGTATGGAGAGAAAAGGGATCATGTGATCGTACGGCGTCGTTCTGTTGGCCCGGGTGAGTACTGCTTGGGAGCGCTGCGCGCGTTATTTAACTTGGAAAATTTTACAATCGCTTGCTATACGCCAGCGGGGAAGTCGGATGGTTTGTTTATTTAGGGCGATTGAAGACCGATGCAAAGCTGATGCATCGTTGAGGTATTTTTGTCATTAATGTTTAACTAGAGAGAAGTGAAATCTTTGGGGAAAAATTAAAGAAAAACATCTGTATCAAAAAGAAAAGAAAAGAATAAGAACCAGTGTGGTTACACCTGTAACATTTCTTTATAAAAGAATGGGGAAAAGAAAGGAAAAGTAATATTTAAAGTAAAAACTTACAAGAAAAGGTTACTGTTTACATCTTCCACTTGACCCCAGCCTGGGACGGGGTGGCAGACCTCGCCCGCAGTATCCTTCCTCACGGAGGAGGATTCATGTGGATGAAGAATGTCTTTGGCGCATTCTCCTATGTTGATGAGAGAATGACTCTGGCGCATTTCCCCATGTGGATGAAGAATGACTCTGGCGCATTCCCCCATAGTGTAGTAAGTCTACTTTACGACCTCCACTGTTGTGGATTGGATTTGATTGTTTTTCCTGTGTTGAGGTTATATGCTAATGGTATATGATATAGATACGGTGATGATGGATAGTGACATAAATCCCATGTTTTATGAACGTGTCACTTGAAGGGGAAACAGTACCGGCTGTTACCTCCTTGGTGGAGAGGAGGTGTGTTTGTATCTATTTTGGTGTTACCTCTTTTGGTGGAGAGGAGGTGTGTTTGTGTTTATTTTGTGTTGCCTCCCCACAATTGGAAGGAGGTGTGGATAAGTTGATTTGAGCATTGTATGCATTGGCATTAATTATATTTGTTCTCCCATAGGAGGAGGGGAAGGAAAAAAAACTTTTCGGTGTTGTGTATTTATTACACGCGCCTTGGGTGAAAGGAGTGATCACGCGCGTTTGCGGAGTTTGCTTTGGCGGTGGTGCGTGCGTGTGTGGCACGACTCCGGGAAGCCTGACATGGAGACAAAAGCTATGGGGGAAAGCAGAGGGCTTTAGATGTGGCTAAATGCCCCGGACTCTGGCCTATGGTTCCATTATCGGGGGAGTTATCGGGTGCAGCACTCAGAGCGCAGACACAGGGAGAGGATGGAGAGAAAGGCCACGTCGTCATTACGGTGACTCATGACACCCCAATTAATTGTAACCCCAACCCCCTCCCCTGTTTCAGCCTCTCTGGCTTCCAGGTTATAATGTTGTTCGTAGAGATCCTAAACAAAACATGGAAACTGGTATTATGGTATACTTATATGTTTTCTGTACAGAAATCCAGCTGAACATGTCGACTGGATTGACCGTTTCACGTTAATGATGGAAAACGCACATGATGAATCCAAAGACATCATGATATTAGGGGATTTTAATATAGATCTACTAAAAATAAATAAACAGTGGAACTATGTTTTTGAGTCACTTGGTCTCACACAACTATCAAACTCCTACGAGGGTCACTGAGATATCTGAAACACTGATAGACCATTTATATGTTACAAATCCAGAAACCATTCTTGAGACTAGTGTACCTGTTTATGGATGCAGTGATCACTTCCCAATTTGTTGCACTTGGTCAAAAAAGGGTATCAAAATTCCAAGGTTAAACCATAAAACGATTACCT
Organism: Conus betulinus; assembly: GCA_016801955.1. Classification (NCBI taxonomy): domain Eukaryota; kingdom Metazoa; phylum Mollusca; class Gastropoda; order Neogastropoda; family Conidae; genus Conus; species Conus betulinus. Next base: position 379,148 of record JADBJO010000382.1, read on the forward strand.
TTAGAAACTTTTCAAAATTTGATAGTGACAAATTTCTCTCTGACCTTTTAAATTCCCCTCTAAATAAAGTGTATCAATATACAGAACCCAATCAGGCTCTTGAAGTTTGGTACTCCATCTTCTATACTGTATACAAAACATGCCCCGCTCCAAACCAAAAGAGTCAAACATCAGATAAAACCTCCTTGGCTAACAAAAGAGATACAGAACGCTATTTACCAAAGAGAGTACCTGTTAAAAAATGGCCCTCGTGAAGAATACAAAAAACAAAAAAAAAAAGTAACATCTCTCATTAGAGCAGAGAAAAAAAAAATTTTTTCTAAACTTAATTAGTGAAAAGAAAGACAGCAAGTCCGTATGGAAAGCCATCCATGGATTAACAAATAAACATATTTCCTCTGTTTCAAACATAACGAATGATATATCTACCAGTAAACTAAATCACTATTTTACAACAGTAGCAGATCAAATAATTCATGATGATAAATCAAATGATAATGACCTAGAAGAATTACAAAAATACTGCAGGGGAAAAAACATCCATTCAGATTTAGATATCAGCCTTCTAGATGTTCATTCTGTTCTCGCGTCCCTTAGGCGATTGAAGCAGACAGCCACTCGTGGAATTGACGGTATAGATGGCAAAATTCTAAAGCTCTCTGCACCCGTTATCGCAGAAACGTTACTTACATTTACAACCTCTGTATAGATAAACAATGCTTTCCAGATACCTTAAAAAAAGCAAAAAATTATACCAATATACAAATCAGGAAACACTACTGATCCATCAAATTATCGACCTATTTCGATTCTATCAGTTCTTTCTAAACCATTAGAACTCCACATCAATAAATGTCTCCATTCCCATGCAGAAAAAATATGATTTAATTCACCCAAATCAATCAGGGTTCAGAGAAAACCATTCGTGCCACACAGTGCTAACTAAGTTAATAGATAGATGGCTTTTAAACATGAACAACAAGCAATTTTCAGGAATTCTCTTTGTAGATTTCGCAAAAGCTTTCGACGTTATAAATCATGAACTTTTACTCAGAAAACTAACTTTGTATAAGCTATCATACAAAACCCTGAAACTGATTTCATCTTTTTCTCTCCAACAGACAACAAATTGTGTCCGTAAACACATACAAATCTGATTTTCTTCCCACAAATTTGGTGTCCCACAAGGGTCGGTATTAGGTCCTCTATTGTTTTCATTTTACATAAATGATCTGCCATTGTACTTGAAAATAAACAGTGAAATGTTCGCTGATGACACAACCTTAGACACAAGTAATTCTGATGCCAAACAGGTTTGCAGTGACATGCAAGAAAACATCAATCTCTTGGTTAAATGGACACGATTTAATCACATGGCTCTCCATCCTCATAAAACTAAATTCATGATGATAACTACTAGACAGAAACGTCAAACTCTAAGCCAGAATCTGCCAGTACTTTGCATTTCTAACGAAAACGTCGAAGAAGTAACCAGTCACAAAGTCTTGGGAATAACAATAGATAATAATCTTACTTGGTCAAAACACTTAGAGTCTTTATCTAGAAACGTTGCAAGAAAACTACATCTTCTAAAAAGGATTAAGAACTTCTTAAATTTGCATGCAAAAACTATTCTTTCACTCTTACATTCAGCCTTTTATTGACTATGCCTCAACGCTTTGGGACTCAGCGAGCAATAATTCACTCAAACCACTAATTAGCCTTCACAAAAGAGCTGTCAAAGTAACGTTAGGTCGACCATCCTCGCTGGCAGACTCAGACTATAAACAATCAGGCATTCTCCCATTCAAAGCCAAACTTCTATACAATAAAGGGCTCTTTATGCATAAGGTACTCCATGGAAATGCTCCACTTTCTCTGACAAATATGTTCACTTTTAACGACTATCGACATTCACATAAAATAAACCTCCCGTTTGCAATGATTAATCTATACAAGTCTAGTTTGGCGTATTCTGGAGGTTGGCTATGGAACCATATTCCTCAAGAACTAAAAAATCAATCAAACTTTAAAAAATTCAAGTCTAATTTTCAAAAATATCTTATGAATGTCTCAGATTTGACTGCACTATACCCTAAAATGTATTGAAAACTCTCAATTCAGATTTAATTCAACAACTATGTGATGTTCGAAGTTGACTCAATTCTATGCAAATTGCACTGATCATCCCATACCATTCATGTGTTTTTTTTTTTTTTTCAAAGTTTTTTTGTGGGTGTTTCTCCATGTCTGCTTCATTGTGTCCTTCTCTTCCTTTATCTCTGACTATCTATTGCCAGTCGGTCGGTCGTCGGTCGGTCGGTCGGTCGGTCGGTCTCTCTCTCTCTCTCTCTCTCTCTCTCTCTCTCTCTCTCTCTCTCTCTCTCTCTCTCTCTCTCTCCCTCTCCCCCCCCCCCCCCCCCCCCCCTTGCCCTGATTATTTGTTTTTTTTTCTTCTTGTTGTTCTTGGTGGTGGTGGTGGTGGTGGTGTTTATTGGTTTTTTTTTTTCTTCTTTCTTCTTTTGTCAAAGGTTCTCATGCAAGCAATTGTTCCATTTTTTTTTTCATGTGTGTTTGTATTATTTGCTTTTTACTATATATCGATTTTTTTGTAAAAAAGCATTCATGCTTAGTCCACTACCCTCCCGAGGGGCCATCCACACGAGAGACGACGACCGAGAAACAATGAACCCTTTCCCAACTGCCCGTCCTGTACGGCGCGAGAGGATGTGATGACCACGACAGCTTCTGGAGACAGACTGGCGCTGACCAGGAACCAGTGTGTGAGCAGGGTGTGAGTGATTGGTGAAACTCTGGAAATGGGCGACGCGGAACTTTAGCCACTGGAAAACATAAGAGAGAGAGAGAAGAAGAAGAAGAAGAAGAAGAAGAAGAAGAAAAGAAGAAAAAAAACCCAAAAAGGAAGGAAGAAAGAAAGAAGGAAAGAAAGAGGGAAGATACGAATTCAACTTTGTTTTTTTTTCTTCGAATTTTTTTTTTATTGTCATCGCTCACCCGACCGTGCAGGGCTTTTTTTTAGGGCTGTTTAACTCTGCAGAGCTTTTTTTTTTTAGGGCTGTTTTACTCGTGCAGAGCTTTTACAGGGCTCTCAAACTCGTGCAGAGCTTTTTTCAGGGCTGTTTAACTTGTGCAGAGCTTTTTCAGGGCTGTCAAACTCGTGCAGAGCTTTTTCAGGGCTGTTTAACTCGTGCAGAGCTTTCCAGGGCTGGTTTTGACTCGTGCAGAGTTTTTTCCAGGACTGTTTTAACTCGTGCAGAGTTTTTTCAAGGCTGTTTAACTCGTGCAGAGCATTTCCAGGGCTGTCAAATTCGTGCAGAGCATTTCCAGGGCTGTTTAACTCGTGCAGAGCTTTTCCAGGGCTGTTTGACTCGTGCAGAGCTTTTTTTCAGGGCTGTTTAACTCGTGCAGAGCTTTTCAGGGCTGTTTTAAATCGTACAGAGCTTTTTCAGGGCTGTCAAACTAGTGCAGAGCTTTTTCATGGCTGTCAACCCTCGTGCAGAGCTTTTTCAGGGCTGTTTAACTCGTGCAGGGGAAAAAAGTGTGACGTCTTGAAAAGGCCAAATCATTAAATAAAAAAAAAATTTATGAATATAACGATCTGAAAAAGAAAGGAAAAAAGCAAAGAAGGACGACAAACAGATACAAAGACAGACAGAAAAACAGAAAGAAAGAAAGAAGAAAGACCCGACAGATAGACAGACAGATAGATACATAGACAGATAGATAGATAGATAGAGCGAGCGAGAGAGAGATAGATAGAGCGAGCGAGAGAGAGAGAGAGAGAGAGAGAGAGAGAGAGAGAGAGAGAGAGAGAGAATGAATGACAAAACAGACTGAACATCTACGCCCACCAAACGTAAAATGGCAGACGTAGACGGCGATAATCCTCTCAGAAGAGTAGAGGAGGAGGGAACTGTTGAATACCACCACCTCTATACCCACAGAACGACACGACGTTGTAACGACCCGTGGAAATGGCCAACTTTTTATGTTTGGTCCCAATGTGGTTTGAAGACTCAACGTCTGACTGTGACGTCAGTGCTCTACCACTGAGCCATCTAGCACCCAAAGAAAGAAAAACAGAGAAAAAAAAAAAAAGATCGATTGCCAGACGTTGCTGTTGCTGTGAGCTCTTTTACCGACAAAGAAATCAGTTTATGGAAGCTCACTGCTTGAAAAAGTCCGCTGTAATCCTTACCTTCGCGAAAACCGAAATTTTCTTCCGTTTTCTCATGACAATCGTAAATTCTATTCCCTCATTATTTCTTGTTTTCTATGTTCATTAAGCAGTATAACAGTTGAATGGTTTTTCTACACATGGTCAAGAACTGCTCTCTCTCTCTCTCTCTCTCTCTCCGCTCTCTCTCTCTCTCTCTCTCTCTCTAAGGACGTAAAGTCTTACATGAGGTATGAAGGACCATCATATTACTCAAAACGCTCACATGAGTTTTGTCAGTATTTTGGTTTGTATTTTCAGTTATGGCGTGTCAGTGGTGGTCATTCGACTTACAACTTCACAGTGTAGCTGATTATCAATAGGCAGTGGCGTGTGCATTACATGGAAGAAACAAACAAAAACAAACAAACAAAAAACAAACAAAACAAAACAAAAAAAGAATACTTGCCATTTCGACAAGTTCAAACCTGAAGAGCAGCCTGAGAGTCTGTGAGAAGATCAAAAGGGGTTTCGTGGTGTGACTCACTTGCGCCATTTTGTTAAAAAAAAAAAAAAGACGAAAAAAAAAACCAACACAAAAAAAAAACAAACAAACACCCCCCCCCCCCCCCCCCACCCAAAAAACAGGGAGACAACTGAGGAGTCTAAGAGTTGTGCTGGATAACCGGAACTAGCGGCTCGTCTGATTTCGTTATGGGAGGAAACGGCACGGTGTGTGTTTAC
>JADBJO010000382.1:389068-396568 GCA_016801955.1 Conus betulinus
TGTGGTAGTGTGTGGGTGTGTGGTGTGTGGTGTGTGTGTGTGTGGTGTGCGTGTTGTTCTTTTTGCCAATGGCATTCACACACACAAGCCCTGAGGAAGGTGTGGCAATAAACAATTTGCAGGCCGGCATCTAGCCAGGTGAAGAGAATCCCTAATAAAATGTATGATGACGGAAGGGCGTTGTGGGAACCCCTTGGCGCCACAATGTGTAGGAGGGGGGGGGGTGAGCGGAGGCCATTCGAGAAAGTTCTTTCTTCCATCCCAGAGGTGTTCTTCCTTATACCCGTATTCCCCAGGAGATGATCAAATTCTCAAACGAGGGGAAAGAGAGGAGAAGAGAGAGAGAAGAGATGAAGAGGACGAGAGAGGACGAGAGAGAGAGAGAGGACGAGAGAGAGAAAGAGAGAGAGAGAGAGAGAGAGAGAGAGAGAAGAGAGACAGACAGACCAGACGACAGACAGAGAGAGAGGGATAGTCCTGACTCTAAAGAGCACTCTAAGTCCCAACGAAATAATGTTTGTTTTTTTTCAATGAAAAAATCAGAGCTTACAAATGCGCTGAAAGAGGACACTGCGCTGGAGATTTCAATACTGCCTTGGCATATTTGCCGGTCATACATATAATACGTATACAATTTTAACTCGACAACAAGGGAAATAGGAATATCAATAATAATAACAATACCACTACTATTACTACCATCACCACCACCACTACCACCCAACAAATCTCACACAGAAAAAAAAAAAGACCCTGTGTATTCATTCAAATAGAAACCATCGAATGAAATGTAAGGCAAAGCATATATTTTAAACAAGCTAGTTAGATATAAATGTCTTAGTGTGCCCAGTTAGATATGAATGTCTATACTGTGCCTTTAACATTTCTTTCAACAAAAAAATTGCATACACATCCCATCCCATTCTCCGGGCTCTCACATTTCAGCTCAGGGAAAGTACGATTATTCCACAAAGGGAAAAAGACTCGAATGAAATGGCGGGAAAAGAAAAACACAAAACGAAACGCACGAACAGCGGAGTAAAATGGAGAGAAAGTTAAACTTCGTATTCGGTACCCCACCTAGTTATCCCCTTCACCCCCCACAACTCCCTTTAAACGAAAGAACGTTTGTTTGCTTTCCTGTCGGGTTCGATGCAGGACGATAACTATTTCTCTGTTAATTTGACCCCCACCCTCCCACCCACCCGACGACTCGTGCGAATGACTAGGTCAGGCTATCTGCTTAATTTCATTCAGTGCTACATTCTCTCTCCCCTCCCCCCCCCCCCCCCAACCCCCCTATTACTTCTCACACTTCCCTCCCCGACTTGTCCCTCCTGACCCATCCATCCCCCCGACCCTCTAACCTAAAATCCAACTCTTGATTGATTGATGAGCTAACTGATGGACTGATGGATCGGTTGATTGGTTGATTGGTTTTCTATTGGCGTGGTCGTGTATTGACTCCTTTATTTCTAACCGTTTGAGACCGTGGGTTTCGTGGCGCACAACGAGTGAGATGTGGTGAATATGGACTACATTTGCGTTTACGGACTTCTCCTCACAGCACTGAATCTGAAACTATGACGAAATTAGGGCAGCGCTCAACTTGTCTCCTTGACAACGTTTGACCTGAAACTAGGACGAAATACGGGTAGCACTCAACATACCTCCTTGAATATACTGAAACTGAAACTATGACGAAATTAGGGCAGCACTCAGCATATTTCCTCGACAATACTGAAACTGAAACTATGACGAAATTAGGGCAGCACTCAACATATTTCATCGACAATACTGAAACTGAAAACTATGACGAAATTAGGGCAGCACTCAACATCTTTCCTCGACAATACTGAAACTATGACGAAATTAGGGGCAGCACTCAACACACTTCCTTGACAATACTGACACTGAAACTATGACGAAATTAGGGCAGCACTCACCATACCTTGACAACACTGAAACTTTGATGAAATAAGGGCAGCACTCAACTTGTCTCCTTGACAACACCAAAACTGAAACTACGACGTTGTGGAGGTAGGTCAGTTCAGTTCAGTTCAGTTCAGTGGTTTATTTAACGTCTATTCACCATTGATGATATTAGACGAAAAACAATCTAACAACGTCATTATTATCTAACTATGCTTAACAAAAAAAAAAAAACAAAAAAAAACCCCCCAAAAAAACACCCGCATCAAAGCAACTTGGCAATTTTAGATTGTGCGATAATAGTAGCAATTTTTATGATAGAAGGGCTGGACAATATTTGACTGATATCTTGGACTTTGATATCAATAGAATTTTCTTTATAGATTGGAGTTAAGACGGAACATTCCATCAATAGATGATGCACTGAAATAGGCTTACCACAAGTACAAAGAACGTGGCAAGAATATTTTGGAGGTAGGTCTCAACACTGACAATACTGAAACTACGACGTCATGGGGGCAGCACTCAACATACCTCCTCGACAACACTGAAAATGAAAATTTATCACATAATGGAGGCAGCACTCAGCAGGCCTCCTCGACAACATTGAAACTGAAACTACGACATCATGGGGGCAGATCTCAAATTGTCTGCTTAAAAATACGAAAACTCAACCTACGACTAAATTAAGGAAGCACTCACATAATCTCCTTAAACAACATTGAAACTGAAACTATGACGTCACGAGGGCAGCACTCATCATACGACGTCATGGCACTCAACATACCTCCTTGACAATACTGAAACTGAACATACGAGGACATGGCGACAGCGCTCAACATACCTCATTGACAATACTGGAATTGAAACTACAACTTCCCCGAAGATGGAGGAGTATGGCTGCCTTAATGGCGGGATAAAAAAAAAACAAAAAAAAAACAAAACGGTCATACACACAAACCCCGCTCCCTTTGTTGGGCAGATGGGATTAATACATGCCTGTCTATACAGGGAGTGTCCGCAGGAGTATCAGCTTGCGTACGCAGAGAAAAAAAAAAACAAACACAAACAAAAAAAAAAAAAACCTACAACGTCAAGGCACTCAGCATGCCTCCTCGACAGTACTGAAACTGAACATATGAGGACATGACAACAGCACTCAACGCGCTTCCTCGAAAATCCTCAAACTATGAAGACACGGGGGCAGCAGCAGTCAACATGTTTCCTTATTAACCGCACTGACAATGGTACCAAGAGGACAGGAAGGCAGCGCGGGGCAAGGGCAGCAGACCCAGAGGGCCAGTGCCATGGTTTGCAGAATGTCACTGTATGAATGGCATCTGCATCGGGGGTGTGTGTAGAGATCAGCGAGAGGGCAGCGTGGCATGCCGTGGGTCAAGTCTGTAACAACACCACCTTCACCTCTCCCGTAGGTCATGTCAACAACAGAGGAGGTGGGAGAATCGGGGTCAGTGTGTGTGTGTGTGTGTGTGTGTGTGTGTGTGTGTGTGTGTGTGTGTGTGTGTGGTTGCGTGAGGATGTGTATGTACTGGTTCATTTGTAGTCTATTCATATTTGTCAAAGACCCTAGACTCGAATCAATATGTACTTTTTATTGTTTTCAATAGACAAATAATCAATTAAAAACAACAAAAAACAAACAAACAAACAAACAAACAAAGCAATCAAACACAGACAATAATTTTCGAGTCGGAGAGGATGCAGGTATGGGTGAAGAGTGGGGCGGGGGTTACAAGAAGCAGCGAACATGCTGACGTAAAACTGACTAACCACTGAAAGACTTAGGACTGGCAATCGAGACTGGCTCAGCGGTAGAACGCGAAATTCGCTGTCAGATGATTGGAGTTCGAATTCATCTGACACCCAAAATAAAAACCGCATATTTGGCTACCCATCTTAACGTTGTGCCGTTCTGGTGGCGTCAGGATAGTGTTACACATGCCCCTCCCCTCTCACTCTATTGGGAGTGTTATCTCTGCAGTACAGCTTAAGGTTGGGAAAAGTCTTCAAACCCCAATAAAGCCAAACACGGAAACCACGGCATTTTGGACAAGACATTTTGGGGCAATGATGTTCTCAACTGGAAACGCATTTGTCAAGGACTTCCGCCCGGAACAAGATGGACTGGTTGCATGCAGAGTATCGTGCTCAGCCTTCAGCTTTTCATTTTTTCGCCGAGAAGGTCACGTATTCATCCTTGTCGGATAGTTTATTGGTTTGTTAGCTACTCAGAAGATTATGCAAAAACTGCTGAACGAATCTATTTGAACCAAACTTCATCCAAAGTTGGCAAGTGGACGAAGAACAATCCTGTTAAGTTTGAGGTTGAATCAGTGGAGCAGATAAGGGTTCAACAAAGATCATGGATGGTTCTTGATCATCAGATCATTTCAACCTGCTTTTCACGGAATTCAGAGAATTTCTGCAGAAATGATGAAACCAGTGACGTCAAATAGTTCACGTCATTTGAGAATAGCATTATAATCGTAGGGCCGTGTTACCTTGTGTACTTTTATCTGCCAACATTTGTGTTCGACCACGGCGGAGGCCTACGCTACCATGATGGGTGAGATTTACGTCATGTTGGTAGGAGGCCCTCAAGGACAAGGTGTCCCAGACTGTGGTCTGTGTAGTTCTTGGTGTTGCTGCTGTCCCTGGCGGTGATTGACTGGTGGGTGACATTCACGTCCTATTGCACAGAGGCCCTCAAGGACAAGGTGTCCCAGACTGTGGTCTGTGTAGTTCTTGGCGTTCCCTGTCCCTGGCGGTGATTGACTGGTGGGTGACATTCACGTCCTATTGCACAGAGGCCCTCAAGGACAAAGGTGTCCCAGACTGTAGTCTGTGTAGTTCTTGGCGTTCCTGTCCCTGGCGGTGATTGGTCGGAGTCGGTGTCGTTAGTCGTCTGCTGTCTGTGACCGCCTCCTCCCCAGGCCTTTTACAGTCCCCTCTCAGGGCCTCTAATATGGACTCACACGATCCACTTTTGGCCAGCTCGGGTAGAACACCCTAACTGGTCGCCCCCTCCCTACCCTCCTCTTCCCCGCTACCACCCCCCCCCTCTTCCCCCCTACCCCCCCCCCCCCCCCTTCCAAGGATGGGAAGCTAGAGGACAGGGGTGTGAGTCTCAGAGGTTCGATCCCAGGTTAGACCTGGGGATCCTCTTTGCCTCTATTTTTTTTTTTTCTTCCGCACCTCTTTCCTGCACAGTGGTTAAAACCAGCTGTCTGTACGGAGGATAGGAGGAGAGAGTCACACAGGAGCTTCAAGGGTTGCATCCCTGGGGGGTGGGGGGGATGTGGCTGGAGAAGAGGCCTGCCCTCTCCTGAATGCCCGTTTTAGCCCCATGTGTAAATGAGCTCTGTACACTGTTTTGCCACTGGGGTGTTGAAATATGTCTTGAAAGTTAAACTCTAGGTTATCCTGCTCCACCTACGAGCATTTGACTCAAAATCAACAGTTTGCAAGAAAGGGGAAGAGGGGGACGGGGCGGGCATGAGCTGCCACCATTTTCTTTCAGCAGCAACCTTACAGAGTTCAACTCATGAGTAACAGCAATGAAATCCAGCCCCGTTTCAGTATTTCTTTTTTTCTTTCATTTTTTTGTTTGTTTGTTTTGTTTTTAGCTTCCTCTTTGCATGACGATCAGTACATTATGACAACGGACTCAACAACGTGAACGAGTCCAGAACAGTCTGTATTGTTTCTCTTCAGTTACGTGCAATGAATTCAAAGAGATTTCAAGATTCAAGACATTTCAAAAAATACAAAAAAAAACATTTCAAAATACAAAGACATTTCAAAATGCAAAGACATTAAATTTTCAACATACAAAGACATTTCAAAACACAAAGACATTTCCAGAAAAGTTACATCCATGAACACCTGACTGTACAACAGTTTTGGAACCAGCACAATGACAATTCCACTGGACAAATTCAGACGTAAAATAGAAAAACAAACAAAACAAACAACAAAACAACAACAACAACAACAACAAAAACGGACGAAATGGCACGAATCGATTCTCTCTTCTCTGGCCAACACTGCAGCATACCACGATTTGAGTCATTCTCCTTCACTCTAAACCAGAAGTTGAAAGCAGCGGAGAGATTAAAACAGCTGAACCAGATACGGGGGGAAAAAAACCCTCTGCAGAGGAGGACGGCAATCATGTTTTGCCATTACGGTCTATCAAGAGAAATCAAAATTCTATTTCATTTCTGTCTGTCTGTCTGACCTCTCTCTCTCTCTCTCTCTCTCTCTCTCTCTCTCTCTCTCTCTCTCTCTCTCTCTCTCTCTCTCTCTCTCTCTCTCTCTCCTAACCCCACCCCCAGCCCACCTCCTTTCTGTGTGCGTGGGCTCTTGCGCGTGCTGTTGTGTGTGTGTGTGTGTGTGTGTGTGTGTGTGTGTGTGGTGTGGTGGTGGTGTGTGTGTGTGGTGGTGTGTGTGGTGGTGTGTGTGTGTGTGTCTGTGTGTGTGTGTGTGTGTGTGTGTGTGTGGTGTGTGTGTGTGTGTGTGTGTGTGTGTGTGTGTGTGTGTGTGTGTGGTGTGTGTGTGTGTGTGTGTGTATGTCCGTGGGTGCATGCGTACGTGTATTTGTGTGTATGTGTGTGTGTGTGTGTGTGTGTGTGTGTGTGTGTGTGCGTGCGCGCGCGCGCGTGTGCATGTGTGTATGCGTGCGTGTGTGTTTGTGTGAACGTTGCTATTGCGTGTGAACGTGTGCACGTGTGTGTGTGTGTGCGCGCGCTATTGCGTGCATGTGTGTGTGTGTGTGGTGTGTGGGTGTGTGTGTGTGTGGTGTGTGTGTGTGTGTGAGAGAGAGAGAGAGAGAGAGAGAGAGAGAGAGAGAGAGAGAGAGAGAGAGAGAGAGAGAGAGCACATGCTGACTCGTCGTTTACACTAATCGATCGTGCCGGTATAAACCCTACTCCCGACAAAGCGGAGCCCATAAAATATTCATTAAATGTAACAGTGTTTCATGCGTTTAGCAACAATTTTCAGATTAATCACTCGGATAAGGAGAGAGAGAGAGAGAGAGAGAGAGAGAGAGAGAGAGAGAGAGAGAGAGAGAGAGAGAGAGAGCAGAAAGTTCGGTGTGTGATTAATCAGTGGCGGACGATCAATAGCAATACCAGCTGAAGGAACAGTCGCTGTGTGGGCTGCTGCTGCCCCGGTCAGTATGGCCAAGAATATTTGACAGGCATGTACAAGACAACGATTGTTGGCAGTGGAATGCGTGTGTATGTGTGAGTGTGAGTGTGTGTGTGTGTGTGTGTGGTGTGTGTGTGTGTGTGTGTGTGTGTGTGTGTGTGTGTGTGTGTGTGTGTGTGTGAGTTTGTGTGTGAGTGAGTGAGTGAGTGAGTGAGTGAGTGTGTGTGTGTGTGTGTGTGTGTGTGTGTGTGTGTGTGTGTGTGTGTGTGTGTGTGTGTGTGTGTGAGTGAGTGTGCGTGCGCGCGCGCGTGTGTCTGTGTGTCTGTCTGTGTTGTGTGTGTCTCTCTCTCTCTCTCTCTCTCTCTCTCTCTCTCTCACTCCCCTCCCCCCCCT
>JADBJO010000382.1:411568-416568 GCA_016801955.1 Conus betulinus
GTACAACCCTTCTATGATTTCTCTCTTTGTGGCCTGTCTTTGGTTCTAATGCAAAGGTGATAAACGCCTTTCTCTCTTTTTGTATTTTATCTGTGGTGCAAATACAATGTGGTAAAGCCCTTCTGCCTTTCTCTCTTGTGTGTCCTATTTATTGTGCAACTGCCATATGGTAAAGCCCTTCTATCTTTCTCTCTTTATGTCCTATCTATGGTGCAACTACCATATGGCAAAACCTTTCAATCCTTCTCTCTATGGTGCCGCTGAATGATGGTAAAACTCTTCTATCTTTTCTCTCTTTGTGTCCTATCTATTGTGTAACTACAATATGGTAAAGTCCTTCCCTCTTTCTCTCTTCGTGTCCTATCTATGGTGCAACTACGATATGGTAAAACCTTTCTATCTTTCTCTTTTTGTGTCCTATCTATTGTGCAACTGCAGTATGGTAAAGACCTTCTATCTTTCTTCCCTCTCTCTCTCTCTTCGTGTCCTATGTAAGAATGTATTGCACAGGGCGGACCGGAATTGTCAAGTCGAAGAACTAGAGAGGACAGGAATAGCATCTTCGTGTTTTTTCGTGTTTAATTAGTTTGACTCCGTAGGGTCATTTGAAGGCATTCACGACACTTTCTGCTGGTCTGATTACGTCAACCTCTGCTCGTGTTCATGGGGTTGGCTGCTGTTCATCCCAGTTCATAGGTCACAGTGTTAAAACGTTTTGAAGCACACACCGTGCATGGCTTGGGGGCAAGGCCTACGTGCAGGCTGGGAGCCGACCTCACTGGACCATGGACCACAAGAGTTTGGCCTATGTAGCTACCTGAGAGGGCGGCCCATCCAACTGAACAATCCTATGGCCCAGGGGAGGTCAGCTCTGGGAGTCCGGCAAAGGCGAACAGTGGGAAGAGGAGGCGGAGAGGACATGTTCCTGCCCCCTCAACTTCTCTGGAAGGTATCACTTGATGGGCAGGATGGCGGGAAAGACAAGGCGAGGGACAGGAAGAGGTTACAACGTGAAGGACAGGGACTGTTACAACGTGAAGGACAGGGACTGGTTACAACGTGAAGGACAGGGACTGGTTACAACCTGAGAGAGACAGGACTGGTTACAACGTGAAAGACAGGGACTGGTTACAACGTGAAGGAGACAGGACTGGGTACAACGTGAAGGGCAGAGAGTGGTTACAACGTGAAGGACAGAGACTGGTTACAACATGAAGGACAGGACTGGTTACAACATGAAAGACAGGGACTGGTTACAATGTGAGGACTGGTAAGGAAAAGGTTACAACGTGAAGGACAAGGCTGGTTACAACGTGAAGGACAGAGACTGGTTACACTGGTTAGGAACATGAAGGACAGGGACTGGTTACAACATGAAGGACAGGGACTGGTTACAAAGTGAAGAACAAGGCTGGTTACAGCATGAAGGACAGGGACTGGTTACAACGTGAAGGACAGACGTAAAGGACTGGGTTACAATATGAAGGACAGGGACTGGTTACAACGTGAAGGACAGAGACTGGTTACAACATGAAGGACAGGGACTGGTTACAACGTGAAGGACAGAGACTGGTTACAACATGAAGGACAGAGACTGCTTACAACGTGAAGGACAGGGACTGACTGGTACAACATGAAGGACAGGGACTGGTTACAACGTGAAGGACAGAGACTGGTTACAACATGAAGGACAGAGACTGCTTACAACGTGAAGGACAGGGACTGGTTACAACATGAAGGACAGGAACTGGTTACAACGTGAAGGACAGAGACTGATTACAACATGAAGGACAGAGAGACTGGTTACAACGGGAAGGACAGAGACTGGTAACAACGGGAAGGACAGAGACTGGTTACAACATGGACAGGGACTCGTTACAACGTGAAGGACAGGGACTGGTTACAACGTGAAGGACAGGAATTGGTTACAACGTGAATGACATGGCTGGTTACGACGTGAAGGACAGGGACTGGTTACGACGTGAAGGACAAGAAGGCTGGTTACGATGCGAGAAGAATGACTTACATGTTACCACATGAAGAAATGAAACCGGTTACAACGTAAACACAGGAGTGGTTACGACGTGAAGTACAGAGACTGCTTACAACATGAAGGACAGAGGCTGGTTACAACGTCAAAGGACAAGGCTGGTTACGACGTGAAGGACACAAGGCTGTTTACAACGTGAAGGACAGGGACTGCTTACAACGCGAAGGACAGAGACTGGTTACAACGCGAAGGTCAGGGACTGGTTACAACGTGAAGGACAGAGATTGGTTACAACATGAAGGACAGAGACTGGCTACGAAGGACAGAGACTGGTTACAACGCGAAGGACAGAGACTGGTTACTACGTGAAGTACAGAGACTGGTTACAACGTGAAGGACAGAGACTGGTTACAACGTAAAGGACAGGGACTGGTTACAACGTGAAGGACAGAGACTGGTTACAACATCAAGACAGGGACTGGTTACAGCGTGAAGTACAGGATTGATTACAAGGTGAATGACATGGCTTGTTACGACGTGAAGGGCAGGGGACTGGTTACGACGTGAAGGAAAAGAAGACTGGTTACAACGTGAAGGACAGAGACTGGTTACAACGTGAAGGACAAAAAGACTGGTTACAACGTGAAGGACAGAGACTGGTTACAACGTGAAGGACAAGAAGACTGGTTACAACGTGAAGGACAGGGATTGGTTGCAACGTGAAGGACAGGGACTGGTTACAATGTGAAGGACAAGGGCTGTTACAACATGAAGGACAAGGCTGTTACAACGTGAAGGACAAGAAGACTGGTTACAACGTGAGGAGAATGACTTGTTACCACGTGAAGAAATGAAACTGGTTACAACGTAAAGGACAGGAGTGGTGACAAGGTGAGGGACAGAGACTGGTTACAACATGAAGGACAGACACTGGTTACAACGTGAAGGACAAAGCTGTTACAACGAGAATGACAAGACTGTTACAACGAGAAGGACAAGGCTGTTACAACGATGAGGACAAGGTGTTACAACGTGAAGGACAAGGCTGTTACGATGTGAAGGACAAGGCTGTTACAACGTTAAGGACGAGGCTGGTTACAACGTGACGGACAAGGCTGTTACAATGTGAAGGACAAGGCTGTTACAACGTGAAGGACAAGGCTGTTTTATAACGTGACGGACAAGGCTGTTACAACGTGAAGGACAAGGCTGTTACAACGTGAAGGACAAGGCTGTTACAACGTGAAGGACAAGGCTGGTTACAACGTGACGGACAAGGCTGTTACAACGTGAAGGACAAGGCTGTTACAACGTGAAAGGACAAGGCTCTTACGACGTGAAGGACAAGGCCGGTTACGATGCGAGGAGAATGTCTTGTTACCATGTGAAAGAAAATGAAACTGGTTACAACTTTAAGGACAGGAGCGGTTACATGGTGAAGGACGGAAACTGGTTCTTGCAACGTGAAAGACGGACTGGTCATGACGTGAAGGAGAGGACTGATTACAATATGAAGGACAGGATTTGCGTTACAACGTGAAGGACTTAAGACTGGTTACAACTCGAAAAGACAAGACTAGCTACAACATGAAAACAGGACTGGTTACAACGTGAAGAAGAGAACGTGGTTACAACGTGAAAAAAGACTGGTTTACAACGTGAAAGACAGTAAGTAGTTAGAGGACTGGTTACACAACCTGAAGGAGAGAAAGTGGTTACAAGGTGAAAGACAAAAACTGGTCACAACATGAAAATTCGAAAGTGATTACAACGTGGACAGACAGTGGGTACAACGTGGAGGACAAGATGCGTTACAACGTGAAGGACAGGAAGTAGTTACAGCGTACTGAAAGACTGACTGGTTACAACGTGGAGGACAAGATGCGTTACAACGTGAAGGACAGGAAGTAGTTACAACGTACTTGAAAGACTGGTTACAACGTGGAGGACAAGATGCGTTACAACGTGAAGGACAGGAAGTAGTTACAACGTACTTGAAAGACTGACTGGTTACAACGTGGAGGACAAGATGCGTTACAACTTGAAGGACAGGAAGTAGTTACAACGTACTTGAAAGACTGGTTACAACGTGGAGGACAAGATGTGTTACAACGTGAAGGACAGGAAGTGGTTGCAACGTACTTGAAAGACAAGACTGGTTACAATGTGAAGGACAAGAAGTGGTTACGAGGTGAAAGACAGGAAGTGGTTACGAGGTGAAAGACAGGTGGTGGTTACGAGGTGAAAGACAGGAAGTGGTTACGAGGTGAAAGACAGGTGGTGGTTACGAGGTGAAAGACAGGTGGTGGTTACGAGGTGAAAGACAGGTGGTGGATTACGAGGTGAAAGACAGGTGGGGGTTATGAGGTGAAAGACAGGAAGTGGTTACGAGGTGAAAGACAGGTGGGGGTTACGAGGTGAAAGACAGGTAGTGGTTACGAGGTGAAAGACACAGGTGTGGATTACGAGGTGAAAGACAGGTGGGGTTATGAGGTGAAAGACAGGGTGTTACGAGTGGTTACGAGGTACGAGGTGAAAGACAGGTGGTGGGTTACGAGGTGAAAGACAGGTGGTGGTTACGAGGTGAAAGACAGGTAAGAAGGTAGTGGTTACGAGGTGAAGACAGGTGGTGGTTGAGGTGAAAAGACAGGTGGGGTTACGAGGTGAAAGACAGGTGGGGGTTACGAGGTGAAAGACAGGAAGTGGGTACGAGGTGAAAGACAGGTGGGGGTTACGAGGTGAAAGACAGGTGGGGGTTATGAGGTGAAAGACAGGTGGGGGTTATGAGGTGAAAGACAGGAAGTGGGTTACGAGGTGAAAAAGACAGGTGGGGGTTACGAGGTGAAAGACAGGTAGTGGTTACGAGGTGAAAGACAGGTGGGGGTTACGAGGTGAAAGACAGGTGGGGGGTTACGAGGTGAAAGACAGGTGGGGTTACGAGGTGAAAGACAGGAAGTGGTTACGAGGTGAAAGACAGGTGGGGGTTACGAAAGTGAAAGACAGGAAGTGG
>JADBJO010000382.1:419068-421568 GCA_016801955.1 Conus betulinus
AGAGAGAGAGAGAGAGAGAGAGAACTTGTGTGCCTGCAAGGTTTGTTCATATGTAGAAACTGTGCAAAATAACAATGCATCTAAAATAACATGAAGAAAGCTGTAAGCGCTCAGTGTAAAATAATTATCAATTCTGAAAGGACGGATCGAAAAAGGGGGAGGGGAAAGTGGGTAGAAGATATGGGGTGACAGGGCAGAGGTGAGGGAAGTTTGGGGAGGGGAGGGGGGGGGGGGGGGGGGGGGAGGAAAAAGACAGGTGTTACAATCTTTTTCCTTCTTTCTTTCTTTCTGCGTACGCAGGCTGATACTCCTGCGGACACTGCCTGTAAAGACAAGCTGTGGAGTTTTGTGTGTATGACCGTTTGTTATCCCGCCATTAAGACAGCCATACTCCATCTTCGGGGAAGATGCATGCTATGTGTAACGTGTTACCCATACCAACGGCCAAACTGGCCTTTTCTTCCGAAAGTTGGTGATGGGATTTTACGTGCATGCAAGATGTTATGCGTGCGTTCACACACGGAACCTCGGTTTATAGTCTCATTCGAAGGATTGCATGGGGAATGGAGTCAGAACCAATGTGAACTCCAAGGGAAAAATCCCCCTGTACCGAAATTCGAACCCGCAACCCCAGGATCACGAGTCCGGCGCTCTACCAATTGAGCTATTCTGCCCCCCCCCCCCCCCCCCCCCCTTCCGGTGTGATATATCAACATCCTCAGTTTCTTCCCAAAATGAATGCAGATTTATGAACAAGTGGTGCAATTAGTCTGTTTAAAAGGAGAGCTGACGATACGGCGACAACGAAAGGAAGGGGGTGGGGAGAGAAGTAGGCCTTGGCGTGGATACAACGAACACTCCGTAGCCAGGATTAAAGCCTGTCATCAAAACCTTCCTTGGGGCCAGAATAGCTCAGTGGTAGAGCGCCGGATTCGTAATCTTGGGGTTTCGGGTTCGAATCTCCGCCGGGTCGTTTCGGTACAGGGGATTTTTTCCCTCGGAGTTAACATTAGTTCTGACTCAATTTCCCATACAGTCCTTCGAATGAGATTATAAACCGAGAATCCGTGTGTGAACGCACGCACAACATCTTGCACACACGTCAAATCCCATCACCAACTTTCGGAAGAGAAGGCCAGTTTGGTCATTGGTATGGACGACACGTTACACATAACATGCACCTTAATGGCTGCCTTAATGGCGGCATAAAAAATGGTCATAAACACAAAACTCCACTCCCAGATGGTGGCCCGCACGAGTATCAGCCTGTGTACGCAGAAGAAGAAAAAAAAGAAAACCTTCCCCTGGGCAATTCTAGACCAGGATACATCTGGCACGCTGAATCGAGTTTTCCAGAAAACACCTAACAGGGGTGGTAAATGGCTATGTACGGATCCCCCGTCTAATGAAGCGATACTTATCATCATACGCGTTCGGTTTGCTCTGATGTGTGATTTTATTTGTGTTCGTGTATACGTTGACAAGCTCAACACGTACGAGTGAGAGTTGAAGGATCTGTACGCGTGAGAACTGGTGGAGACGTGCACTGTAACAGTCCATGTGACTATTTCATGATAAATCCAAACTGTGGACGAAGTTAAGAATTGTTGAACCCTTCTGTTCTTAGTATTTCTAGAAATACTGACAGTTACGCAGACTGATATATAGATGTAGAGACCAACAGACTAGTAACAGACACACAGAGATAGACAGGCATCAGAGAGAGAGAGAGAGAGAGAGAGAGAGAGAGAGAGAGAGAGAGAGAGAGAGAGAGGAAGGAGGGAGGGAGGGAGAGAGGAGAGAGAGAGAGAGAGAGAGAGAGAGATGCAGATATTAGATCAGATACCATACAAAGCACTCACTACCCACACCGAAATGTCTATCATCAACATTATCCCCCCCCCCCCCCCCCCCCCCCCCGGGTAATTCTGACAATAGTTTGACACCAATCCGAAATAGAAACACTTTCCATTCACACAGAAGTGTCACCCATCATCGACACTCTCCCCTGGGGAACTCTAGCAGGAGGGACAATTCTAGCACGTCACAGACATTTTCTTTTTCTTTTTTTCTTATTTTTCTTCTTCTTCTTTTTTTTCTTTCTTTTCTTTTTTTTCTTTTTTTTTGTCCTGCCGATGGCCTCTGTCCAGGCCAGGAGCCATAACTGTCTGTCATCCTACATTCCCCTGTGTGTTGTTGTGGGTATCACTGTACAACACCTGTCAGAGAGAGAGAGAGAGAGGAGAGAGAGAGAGAGAGAGAGAGAGAGGGTGCATGTATGAATGAGTGAAGTGTGTATGTGTGTGTGTGTGTATGTGTATGTGTGTATGTGGTGTGTATGTGTGTGTGTGTATGTGGTGTGTATGTGTATGTATGTACGTGTATGTGTGTGTGTTTGTGTGTGTATGTGCGTGTGTGCGTGTATGCTTGCGTGCGTGCGTGCGTGCATGTGTGCGTGCGTGCGTGCGTGCGTGCGTGCGCGCGTGTGGCGCGCGCGTGT
>JADBJO010000382.1:431568-436568 GCA_016801955.1 Conus betulinus
ATCAATAACATCCCTCGGGTCATTCTGGCAATTTTGACACGAATAACGAAAGAGAGACTCTCCATTCTCACGAAAGAGTTGCCTATTATCAGAACTCTCCGTGGGGTCAGTTCTATCAGGGGGCATACTGGCACGTCGCAACGTCTTTTTTTTTTTTTTTTTGCCTTTCCCCCCTGCAAATGGCCGCTATACGGAGCAGGGGAATGTAAATGTCTGTCAGCCGACATTTTCTGTTGATGCAATATTCATCATTACATGTGTTCATCATAGGTAGGCATTATTGTCCAATCTGTCAGAAAGGTAAGATTGGGAATGTGGTAACAGAGAGAGAGAGAGAGAGAGAGAGAGAGAGAGAGAGAGAGAGAGAGAGAGAGAGAGACAGACAGACAGACAGACAGACAGAGACAGAGACCAGAGACAGAGGGAGAGAGACAGAGGGGAGAGACAGATGGAGAAAAGGGAAACGGAACTGGGAAAAGAGAGAGAAAGGATGAAAACAGGAGAGGGAGAGAGACTGAGACAGACATAGGGATGGAGAGGGAGACGGGCAATTAGGACCCACGATATCCGCACGCCTGGTGCGTACATACGGAATTGTGTGCTTACGCATACATTTTGCTTTGGTACAGTGCCATTAACATGTAACTACCATTGTTAACATATTTGAGAGAGAGGAAGGGGGGTGGGGAGGCAAGGGAGGGAGGGGAGGGAGAGAGAGAGAGAGAGAGAGAGAGAGAGAGAGAGAGAGAGAGAGTGAGAGTGTGTGTGTGTGAGTGTGTGTAACACAAAATGAAAAACTGAAAATAATTAACTCTTTGGTTTCGTCTATGTTTTTTTCTTAGTACATGCAACACATCAGAGTGAGTGTGCCAGTACACTACACAGTAGAACATTACAAACCCAGACTCTTTGTATCAAACGCTAAAACACTAAAATCAGCAAAAATATGTCCATTTGTAAGAGAACATACAGACTATGCACGCTGTATATGAGACTGGTTGGGAAAAAAAGCTAGTAGTGGACATTCTTTTTTTTTTTTTTTTTTTTTTTTTTTTTTGGCAGATAAAGAGGACAGTGTGAAGCACCAAAAAAATGAAGGGGTGGATTTTGGCGTTAGGAAAAGAAGAAGAGAAAAAAAAGAAAAAAAGAAAAAATAAAACTGACCGCTTAGGTGCTCCATTGATCCGATAACTGATGCCACAAAAACAACACAACAACAAAAAAGACTGAGAGAGAGAGAGAGGAGAGAGAGAGAGAGAGAGAGAGAGAGAGAGAGAGAGAGGAGAGATCGAGAGAGAGGAGAGAGAATGGAGAGAGAGAGAGAGAAGGGAAACGAATAACAGGAAAAGAGAAAGGGGCACACACACACACACACAACTCACACAACACACACACACACACAGCCACAGCGAGGACCAGAGAGAGAGAGAGAGAGAGAGGAGAGAGAGAGAGGGAGTTGACATCCAGATGATGGAGATTCCCCGAAGCTGGAGTATGGCTGCCTTAACGGCGGGATTAAAAAAAGCGGTCATACACACAAAAACTCCACTCCTTTGTTGGGCAGGATGGATAATCCTTGCCTATCTATACAAGAAAGTGTCTGCAGGAGTATTGACAGAGCTGAACATCAGGACAAAGATTACCTCCGTCAACAAGAAGGAAGGGCCCCCACTTCAACGTTGGCACCGTCGTACAGTATGACGTCGTGCAGTATGAAGGGCCAGCCATGTCTGCTTTGTGGACAGTCAGCAGTGGTCACAGGGCAGTGAGTCGTGTGTGTACTGTGGCAACAGAATTCCCGCCAGGTCAGTGTACGCTCATAGAACTGCAGCGAGCGGACAGAGTACACATTACATTAGTGAGACCATAAATATGGGGAAAAGTTTCAAAGGCCTGACAAATCTTACTAAATAGACCGGCGGTTGGGAGCAGACCGTTGCTACACGTTGGGTAATACAATATAGAGATAAATTAAAAAAAAAAAACAAGCAAACAAACAAAAACAATTCCTGGAGCGTGTGTTTCTTAAACATTTTTTCTGTTTGCTCAACGGATTTGTGGAACATGTCACGTGACCTTGTGACGTACATACAGAACACGTTGTAAAAATGGTAAAAAAAAAAATGCACTGGCCTCCATCCTCGTCCATCACCTCCTCCTCCTCCCCCCCCCCCCTCCTCTTTCCGCTTCCTTTTTCGTCCCCTAGCCCCTCTCCCTCCCTGTCCTTCCTCCCCCTTCACAGACAATGTACTTTTTTACTCACCCCTCCTCTCCCGTCCCTCCCCCGCTGACGATTAGTACTGAAGTCGTTAAGTATTAATTACAACCCTGCCGACTTACCACACACGGGGTTTTCAGGGTTGTCAAATGCACAGAGGCAAAAAAAAAGTTAGATCACAAACAAGCCTTGACATTCAGAGGAAAAAAAACTGAAAACAAACAAACATAAAAAGAAAAAAAAACAGTCAATAACGTAGCACGTAGACTATTGGCATTTTTTACAATCTATAAAATGATAAAAACTTCGGGCATTTACCTAAACTCATCGGACCCACATGAAAAAAAAACCGTTAAAAATTAATGAAAAACATCTGAAGGACACACACACACACACACACACACACACACACACACACACACACACACACACACACAACACACACACACACACACACCACACACACACACACACACACACACACACACACACAACATAAGCAAACCATATGGGTAAACAGATATTTCAAAAAATGGACAGCTAGTTTCCATGCTGTGCAACGTATACAAATCTTCTCTTCATAACTACCAGAGAACAGCAAGAAAGTTGGCACGTCGTAATTCGTCATCAGATGAAAGCAAAAAAAAAAAGTTCCAGAACAAAGACCAGAGAGTGGCCCTCAAAGACAGACGATAGTAGACGATGGTAATGAAGGGCAGAAACGAATATCAAAGGGAAGAATCCAAGACAGGAACAGGACATAGGAAACAGCAAGCATAGAAAACTTCCAGAAAGCGGGGAGGTGGTGGGGGAGTGGGGAGTTGAGGGGGGGGGGGGGGGGGGGGGGGGGTGGGGGGGGGAGGGGGCGAGGAAATGCGGGGAGGGAGGGGGGATGTGATTTGCATTGAAAGGACCCAGCAATTCCACTCATACAAGAGTTTTGACAAATCACTTTTCTATAATTCGCGCTACTGCTGTGTAGCGGAACAAAACGACATTGAGTCCCTTTCTAAAAACAAAAACAAAAAATAAGAAAGAAAACTTACTGTTCCCCCCCCCCACACACACACTTACTGTACGCCTTCACTCCTCCACTGGCGATTATCTTCACATTGAAAGGACATTCAAAACTACTTTACATATCCTATGAAGGGAACTTGTACCGAGTGAACTGGCCTATCAAGAAGAAAGAAAACACACATCCATTCCTCAGGTGGTCCGTCCGCGCGGGGGAGGGGGGAGTGGGGTAAGGGCGTATGCAAGCGCGCGCACGCACACAACACACACACGCACGCACATATATTCACACGCATGCACGCATGCACGCACGAACGCGCGCGCGCACGAACACACATGTACACACTCACGCAAGTGCACATATGCATGGTATCCCCATTATATTTATACAGAAGAATGGACCACAACACATAGAATGAACAAGTAGTGAAGTACGTAGCTCTTTGCTGGTATATTTTTTTCTGAAGGTAAAAAGAACAACAATAATTTAACTGCGAAACACACCCACACTTCCATTTTTCCTCACCTCCACATAAATCACTTCCCCGTCCGCCTCCCCCCTTCTCCACTGTTCAATCTTCCGCTCCCCCTCCCGACCCCTGCCAAACTATCCCAAACAGTCGAAACCCCTTTCCTCCCTCCTCCGTCCCCCGCCCTCCCCCACCCCCTTCTCCACCCCGCCTTCCAATGACCCCAACCCGGTCCACTCCTCCAGTAGCGAGCGCTGCCCTGTAGTTCCATTGCTGTGTGATGTGCGTTGTGCAACAAGCCCTAGCTTCCTGTTGGATGCTGAGTTCTCAGACTTTTAGGAACAGGCAGCTAGCCGTAAAAATCAGGTTGGGGTGGTATGAAGTCTTGAGAGAGAGAGAGAGAGAGAGAGAGAGAGAGAGAGAGAGAGAGAGAGCAACAAAACTTTATTTGATGGAGACAGAGAGGAACACACATAACAGAGATATATAAAATGAAGAGAAGAAGAAGAAGGAAGAGGAAGAGGACGGGAAAAAGCACTGAGAGAGAGAGAGAGAGAGAGAGAGAGAGAGAGAGAGAGAGAGAGAGAGAGAGAGCAACAAAAACTCATTTGATGAAGACAGGGAGGAATACATAAAAAAGAGATCTACAAAAAAGAGAAGAGAAGAAGAAGAAGAAGAAGAAGGAAGGGAAGGGAAGGAGGAGGAAAAAGAACTGTATTCACTGGAGAGAGAGAGAGAGAGAGAGAGAGAGAGAGAGAGAGAGAGAGAGAGGGCGAGAGAAGGAGAGCAACAAAACTTTATTTGATGAAGACAAAGAAGAATACATAGAAAAGAGATATGCAAAAATGAAGAGAAGAAGAAGAGAAGAAGAAGTAGAAGAAGGAGGAGGAGGAGGAAGGAGGAGGAAAAAAATGTATTCACTGGAGAGAGAGAGAGAGAGAGAGAGAGAGAGAGAGAGAGAGAGAGAGAGAGAGAGATAGAGAGAGAGAAAGCAACAAAACTATATTTGATGAAGACAGAGAGGAACACAGAACAGAGATATACAAAAATGACGAGAAGACGAAGAAGAAGAAGAAAGAAGAAGAAGATAAAAAGGAGAAAAAGAAGGAGAAAGAGGAGCAGGAGCAGGAAAAAAGAACTCTATTCATTGGAGAGAAGAGAGAGAGAGAGAGAGAGGGGAGGGAGGGAGGGAGAGAGAGAGAGAGAGAGAGAGAGAGAGAGACAGACAGACAGACAGACAGACAGACAGGCAGACAGAGACAGAGACACAGAGACAGAGGGGAAAACTATTTTTC
>JADBJO010000382.1:444068-446568 GCA_016801955.1 Conus betulinus
AACTTTTCTAGATCCGTCCGAATCTAAAAGAGTTTTTACTATCTGCTACAGGTGGACGTTAGGAAGAGTCAGTTTTGTGCAGGCTGCACACAGGCCACTCCTTTTATACCCACTCTTATCTTTAAAAAGGTGAAGAAGAAGTTCCGTGGTGTGTTCCATGTCATGTTCCACTCACAGTGAAACAGATTCTTTTAGATTGTTGGGACTTGCACGATGTGAGACATAAACACTTTACAGCAGAGTCCATGAAAACCCTGTTCGGAGATGCCCGACCTGACGGGATCTTTGGGTTTCTGAAAGAGATTAACATTTTTTTCATCTGATCTAAGATTTTACGGAAGAAAGATTTTTAACGAAGTTTCTGTACGTTTTTAGAAGATGCATTTTAAAGAGGTGAGTGAATTTTTTTTTTTTTTAGATGACTTGTGAGTTGATTTTAACGTGGTGACAGCCCTGATATGGCCCTTTGCGGTCGGCTGGGCTATATGCAACATTACCTTACCTTACCCTTGCGTGAAGAAGACCCAAGAGGTCGAAACGCGCGCGTCCTGTTTTTTTCTTGTAATTTGTGTGTCCCTTGTGTCCGGCGGATAAATCATAAGAAGTTTTCTTTCAAATGTACAAAATAGGTTTTTCTAAAAAAACAAGTCAAAACCGCCTAAAAATCTGTCCTTCCCTTAAAAATCCCACGAAAACTGATAATCTCTCATAGGAACTAAACACAAATCACATCATGTGTGGAAAATGAGAAGGGGATTAAAAACAAACCCGCAAATCTCACCCCCACAAAGTGAAATACTGACCTATCTACTTTAGAGGGATTATAGAAGACGGAAGACAAGGGCGATGTCTTGTCTCATAGAAAACGGACGACGCCCAGGCCGGAAGTCCTTTTAAGGTCACGTCTCTGGCGGAACAGTCGCCCGTAAGGGATACCCTGATCACCCACAATCCGACCTACGCCGGCACGGTTACTATCGCTGCCAACGCTGGGTCTGGTTCCAGACCAATCAATTTGAGTAAATATGGTAAACAGATATCGGACTCCCCGACAACTCTCGCAGGGATCATAATTCAGCCTCCGTGGTTTCTTTAGAGCTTTCTGTGACCATGGCACGGGCTGATGTTTCTGTGTCTCAGGGGATATTAGAGAAAGGAACCCTCCCGGTACACCCCCACACCCCGGTACACCCCCACCCCGACCCTCCCACCTCCATCTCCGATCCATCCCCTTCCCGCCGCTCTCAGCTTCCCTCAACCCCCGCCCCTCCCCCCCCCCTCCCCCCCCCACATCCTCCCAGTCTCTTATTGCTCTTTAAACACTGGATTCCGCTTCTCAGGTTACCAGTGTCTCAGTGTAGTAGGATGCTGTGGCGTGGTGTTGCTTGTAGAATGAAATCTTTTCCGGAAAGAGAGAGAGAGAGAGAGAGAGAGAGAGAGGAGAGAGAGAGAGAGAGAGAGAGAGAGAGAGAGAGAGACAGAGAGGACAGGACAGACGGAAGACAGGGATTGAAATCTTTCTCAGAGAGAGAGAGAGAGCGGAGAGAGAGAGAGAGAGGAGAGAGAGGCAGACAGACAGATAGACAGACAGACAGAGACAGACGGAGACAGAGACAGAGACAGGGACAAGACAGATAGACACAGAGAGAGAGAGAAACACCTTTCTCTGAGAGAGAGAGAGAGAGGAGAGAGAGAGAGAGAGAGAGAGAGAGAGGGGGAGAGAGACAGACGGACAGAAAGACAGACAGACAGACAAAGTGATATTGAAATGTTTCTCAGAGAGAGAGACAGACAGACAGACAGACAGACAGACAGACAGAGGGAGAGAAAACAGAGGACTCAGTGGGAAGACTGGGACCACACAGTCGAGTTTCATCCACTTAATGGATGCGTTTCTGAGAGTGTTGCTCAAATTTCCTGACCAACACTGCAGGTGCCTGTATCTCTCGGGCCTGGTTGACGCCAGGATATATTATGAAAGGAAGCGTAGAGTACAGCCCTGTCATGTAGTCTCAGACCGAAATGGAAATCCGTAGCATCATCTTAATCATCCTCATTCTCATCGATCAGCATATAAAAAAAAAAATCTCAAATTCTGTGGCCCTTCATGCCCTGCTCTCATGGTGACCTCAATTTCGATGTCCTCTCCACGTCTGTGGCCTTGGTTTGGTTCCGTCGGGGTCACCGGTATCGGCGAGTCCATGGGGGCTGTCGTTGGACGGACGTGGTGGCGCCCTCCGGAGGGAGAGCTCACTCACGCCGGCTCCGCGACTAAGCAATTATTGTCGTCAGTAGGGGGCTTAGTAGGTGGTGTCCTGCGTATGTTAGATCAGAACAGGCGCCACTGAACACCACCGAAGTGACTCGGCAGCAGTGCAGTGTCTCCTCCGGTGGGTTGCCTCTTGACCCGGGGCTGAGGCGGGGCCGACCGGGCTGTGGCTGTGGACGGGGTGTCGGAATGAGCGGCGTGGATGCACTGCCTCTGAAGTCACGCAGAGGT